>CM060108.1:2661274-2668774 GCA_030522415.1 Channallabes apus
TCTCGGTAGCCTGAGGGACAGTGAGTTTCTGCGTTTGAACGGCACCATGTCTCCAACAATATCAAAATGTCATGGTGTGCGTTTTTTAAAAAAGTCTGCATTTAGGGTCTTAGTTCCCAGAATGGAAGAACATAAACCTTGAACATTCCATGAACTTATAGAGAGTGATTTCATTTTTTTTTTTTTCCCCTTCTTTTAAACTTAGTTAGTGATAGTAGAGATGAAAGAGAGGAATTAGTATATTTAAGATTTGTATACAATTCTGGAACAACATTAATATTATAGAAATCTTATTGTACTAATAAACATATATATATATACAGCATTTACTTGTATTACAGATACAAAAAATAGGATGTAGCCAAAGGACTCTTAGACATTCTTTTCTCTTTCCTTTCCTTCTGTACAATGCCTATACAAGTATTTTACAAATTAGTTGGAGTAGTTGTCGCACCTCTCCGATTTCTGTTGAGTTTGGGTGTGTTTTACCTTGAACTATATCAGCATATGAGAGGTGCTGCAGGGGTAGAAGTGGTTGAGCTTCATTATAAGGTTCCTTTTGCCACAGGGTGTTGCTGAAGCGGGGGTTCTGCCTCTGTGTTGGTCTGGATTCGGTTCTTGCAGTTTGTGCTTTGCTAGTGTGAAATTTGATGGACTTTGAGTTGTTGACTGTGGCTCTGTTGTGTTGGGCTTTCAAATGGTGTGTGTTGTAGGTCATATGTCTCCTATGTTGAGGTGGTTCGTCGGGTGTGTGGCTGTTAGTAGTTGGTCTTTGGCTTTGGGAGTTTTTAGACCTGCTGAGCTTCGGATTGTTTTGGTCTCTCTTGAGTGTAGCATCCTTTATATTCTTGGCGAAGAGTCTGATTCCGTCCTGGTGTAGGTGCACATGGTCAAATAGTTGTTCATCTGTTATGTTTGGATGCTGTGCGATGGTGGTGTTGGGGATGATGGAGCATTCTTTGGTTATATTTTCATTGATTTTCTTGATGAATTTCCAGGAGTAGTCTCTTCTGGGTAAAACTGTTGAGATGGTTATATTGGCTTGTGGAAACACCATGTGAGCTTTATCAGCTATTTTTTTCATTAATTCTGCTACTTTCTCTCCCTTAGAGTGCAAATCATTTGTGCCAGTGTGAATCACTATATTTTGGGGCGCTTGAAGTTTGGATTGGCAGAGTAGCCTGAGTGCACTGTCAGTGGTGGGACACCAGAACTTTGCGACTCTGTGTGTGGGGAACAGCTTTCTGTGATTTAAAAATTTGCCATTGGAATCTATGAGAATTGCAGTCTTGGGGTGTTGTGGATGGTTGGTAGGCTGGATTGTGGGTTGGTTGGTTGGTTGGGTGGTTACCTCGCTGGTTGGGGGGTTTGCTAACTGGCTGGTCTGTTGGGTGGCTATTTGACTGGTCGATGTGACGGCTAAATGTCTAGGTAATGGGGCGGCTAAATGGTTAATCGGTGGGGTGAATAATTGGCTGCATGGTAGGATGGCTAACTGGCTGGTCGATGGGGCGGCTAACTGGCTAGTTGATGGGGCGGCTAACTGGCTAGTTGATGGGGCGGCTAACTGGCTAGTTGACGGGGCGGCTAACTGGATAGTTGATGGGGCGGCTAACTGGCTAATTGATGGGGCGGCTAACTGGCTAGTTGATGGGGCGGCTAACTGGCTAGTTGATGGGGCGGCTAACTGGCTAATCGATGGGGTGGATAATTGGCTGCATGGTAGGATGGCTAGCTGGCTGTCCGATGGGGCGGCTAACTGGCTAGTTGATGGGGTGGCTAACTGGCTAGTTGATGGGGCGGCTAACTGGCTAATCGATAGGGTAGATAATTGGCTGCATGGTAGGATGGCTAACTGGCTAGTTGATGTGGCGGCTAACTGGTTAATCTGTGGGGTGGATAATTGGCTGTATGGTAGGATGGCAAATTGGCTGGTCGGTGGGGCGGCGAACTGACTAGTTAGTGGGGCAGCTAACTGGCTGATCTGGTTGATTTGTTGGGTGGTGTAAGGTTTTTCTAAAGTTTTGTAGTAGAAGAGGCGAGTTGCTCGGTCTGTCCGCTGTGCTTCGGTAAGCTTTTCTGGCGCCAGGAGAGACTCAGTCAAACACACACACACGTTGTCTGTCAGAAAGGTCTCTGTTTATTAACAGCAAAAGATGGGGTTTATATATATTTGACCAAACGCCTGGGCTATAGACATATGTTACTACAAAGAGCATGAACCATTGTAAATGTCCTGGTGAGATCCTGAAGAATCAAAGGAGAGGAAGATAGAGGTGTCCGTGCAGAGACAGATCACAAGATGTTGGCTCGAGTTAGGGGGAGAGGGGGAAGGAGACAGAGGGAGATGGAGAGAGAGGGGAAGAGAGAGAGACATAAAGAGAGTATGGGAAGGTGAGCGTGGGAGCGTTCACACCTTTAAGAACAGATGCAAGAGGAGACAGGAAGATAGCAGCAGGAAAGATTTAACACGTTAATATCAAATCTATGAGGAAGAGAATCAACTCCTTTATATATAAAATAATTCTAACAGTTGCCCCCTTAAATTCTAACAGAATTTGTGAATGTCAATTAGTTAACATAGCAAGAGATATTAACGTGAAGAAGCAGAGATTCATAATTAGCAAAGATGATTATAAGAAGGGTGATGAAGGAAGAAGATAGCCAGGATTAAATCACTTCTAGAATCATAATTAGAAATGAAATATACACTACATACGTAATCAGGCGTTGGCACAAAAATAAAATGTGGAAAAAGCAAACTAATACAAAGTTGAACCTATATGTGTATGTGTAAAATGTGAGAAGCGACAGGAGCCCCCTTTTGAGGTGTCTTCTGGGCGTATGTTGCTCCACTAGCCCCTCGGTGCGGGCTAGGAGATCTTGTGAGTGGTCGATTATGTCAAGCAACAGAACAGCTGTGCATGTCACTGCAATTACAGTTGTAGGTGTACTGTAGGCAGCATCCCCCACCTTCCTGGGATTTAAACTTTTCACCAGCACTGTATCACCTGGGATGAAAGAGTGAGTAGGCTTGTCTGTAGGCAGAGGGAGAGAAGCAGAGACATTACCGTGAACACTGTTCAGTTTTTCAATGAGCGCTTGCGTATAATCGCCGACAATCACGTCCAGATCACCTGTAAGGGAAACACCAGGGTTACCTTTTACCCAGGGGGTGGGGAATGGTCGTCCCATTATAATCTCAAATGGTGAAAGTTTGGTTGTAGAATTGGGTGTCATTCTAATTTCACAAAGCACAGATGGTAACAGGTCAACCCAATTCTTACCTGTATCCATCATGGCTTTTGTCAACCTATCTTTGATTGTTCTGTTCATCCTCTCTACCACACCAGAACTTTGGGGATGGTAGGGGATGTGAAATTTCCAATCAATGCTTAAAAATTTACACAATTTTTGTGTCATTTTGGAGACGAATGGCGTGCCATTATCACTGTCAATAGATGTTGGAATATTGTATCTAGGAATGATTTCTTTAGCCAGAATTTTAACTACTATCGTTGCATTTTCTTTTGAGCATGGAAATGCTTCTACCCATTTAGAAAATCTGTCCACGATTACAAGCATGTATTTCAGATTTCTGACAGGTGGCATGTGTGTAAAGTCAATTTGTAAGCATTGAAATGGTGCAATAGGCATTGGCAAGGCATCATGTTTAACATGTTGTCCTTGTGTATTTGCACGAGCACAGATCAAGCAGGAATCTAATAGAACAAGTGTAGCCTGTTTGATATTGCGAATGCAGAATCTGTCCTCAATCATACGGATTACCCCCCGTTTTGCGACATGTGAAATATCATGAAAATGACGCACTAATAACGGGAGGACAGATGCTGGAAGAGCTATACGGCCGTTCTCATCCCGAATTAGCCTATCGCTGCCAGGTGAACACTTACGGGTAGACCAAAAATGTAGATCTTCAGGTGATGAATGGGTTTGCAAAAAGGCAAGGTTGATGTCAGATGACAAACTAGGAACAGAGACATGGGACGTCAAAAAGAATACTGTACTCCGACAAACCTGTGGGGACAAAGGTGCTTCTTTAGCGGCCCATTTGGCAACTTCATCAGCTAAACAATTACCTAAAACCTCTTCAGAGTCACCAGATGCACGACCTTTGACCATCACTATAGCCAATTGCGATGGAAGCAAATTAGCCTGTAAAAGATTAAAGACAAGATTAGCATGTGACATCTTTCCAAAATCATGTGTGACATCATAAGCATAAAGAGCCACTGTATCATATTAAGAATATGCCTGGCAGGGCACATATTATGGAATGGAATGGTCTGAGGCATCTGGTGAGCCTGCGGAACAGAAGAAACATAACCATTTTCTATATCTCTCTTTTTCTTCCGACACTCCCGTTCCCAATGTCCTGATTTATTACAGTATCTGCAGATTGTTTCTTTACAGTGACGTTCCCAGGGTCCTTGTCCATTGCAGATTCTGCATATAATAGTGTGGCATTTAACAGGTTTCTTTGAACCATTAGCACTTATTGTAGGTGATGCATGATTAGATTTTCCTCTGAGGGAGGCAATAAAATTGCTTGTAACATCCAGATCACATACCATCCTTCCCATGAGTTGTATGGCAGGTTAGTGTCCGGTCCCTGCTAGAGAAAATTTAAGATATTTAACAGAATTAGGGTCTATATCATTAACAAAGAAAGTCCCTGTGTAAAAACCATGCAGTTTAAAATTTTTAATATAGTTTAATTCCTAAAACCTACTCCTGTCGAATAGGTGACTTTAAAGGTTGAAAAAAATTCCAAATCCTTAATTATTCATCCAATCATTAGGAGTAAGAGACTGTTTGGAACGACCATTTCCCATCTTGTTAGTAAGTTCCAGTTAGTAAACAAACCAAGCTTCTCGAAGTTAAGCGGACACTTTAAGCTTTTTTTTCTTCTTCTTTTTTTAATTATAATTATTATTTTATTTATTAATTTTATTTTTATTTAATTTTTTTTTTTTTTTTTTTTTTTTTTTACGGGTGGTGTGACGTTCGAACAGAGTGTATCAGAATATATTTAAAACTGAAGAATACTGTAATCTATAAAGTGTATTATCAAAAATGTGTATTATCTCCGCGTTCCTGATAACACTACCAGGAATATGGATTCTATTTCAAATCTCACATGCCTCTACATCTTTGGAGATCATACACACATTTATCAAATACCAATATAGTAAATTAATAAGTATATATTTAAAACTGAAGAATACTGTAATTTAAAAGTGTATTATCAAAAATGTGTAATATCTCCGCGTTCCTGATAACACTACCAGGAATATGGATTCTTTCAAATCTCACATGCCTCTACATCTTTGGAGATTAATCACACACTTATCAAATACCAATATAGTGAATTAATAAGGCATTCGGCCAATCTGCCCTGTTTCTGATAACACTACCAGAAAAATGGACCTCAGGTGCGCCGGGCTGAGTCCACACGCCTCTACGTCAGGGAGACAATAAAACTCATGCACGTGTATAACTGCAACTGCACGCCGCTCCCTGTTCCAAAGAACACTCTAAGGAATATGGCTATAACCAATTCATTTATTAATTTTCTAGCCACGCGCCTCTACGCCAGGGCCAGCTTATACACAAAGTGCATGCTACAAATGCCTTACTAAATTACAAATATTGAAAGTGCATAAATTACGTAAACAACAGAATTTAGCGAACGTATAACTTTTTAAAACACACCCGAAGTAGCGCGTCTCCTCTAGCGGGACGCGGTTTGATGACGTAGGTACTCGCGACGACAGCGCTGTGTATGTTTTTAGCTTAATGCTAGCAACACCGGTTCAGTTTCAGTTAAACACCTAGTTTAATCTATATCTTTCAATTATCCACAATCGCTGTAATTTTAGCCAATAAACCAACGCGAGTAATGTCAAACACAACGCGAAACAAAAACTAATTAAAACGCATAAAGTTTCTTTTTCCAAAATATAACCCAAATACACGCCTATTTACTACGTAAATAAACTATTGGTTCAAAAACTTTTCTGACCAAGGAAGGAAGTACAATAGCAAAAATACTGCTTAACTTACCTTCCTGGAGAGAAAAGGTTAGACGAGCCCCCAGATTGTAAGGTTTTTCTAAAGTAGCGTAGTAGAAGAGGCGAGTTGCTCGGTCTGTCCGCTGTGCTTCGGTAAGCTTTTCTGGCGCCAGGAGAGACTCAGTCAAACACACACACACGTTGTCTGTCAGAAAGGTCTCTGTTTATTAACAGCAAAAGATGGGGTTTATATATATTTGACCAAACGCCTGGGCTATAGACATATGTTACTACAAAGAGCATGAACCATTGTAAATGTCCTGGTGAGATCCTGAAGAATCAAAGGAGAGGAAGATAGAGAGGTGTCCGTGCAGAGACAGATCACAAGATGTTGGCTCGAGTTAGGGGGAGAGGGGGAAGGAGACAGAGGGAGATGGAGAGAGAGGGGAAGAGAGAGAGACATAAAGAGAGTATGGGAAGGTGAGCGTGGGAGCGTTCACACCTTTAAGAACAGATGCAAGAGGAGACAGGAAGATAGCAGCAGGAAAGATTTAACACGTTAATATCAAATCTATGAGGAAGAGAATCAACTCCTTTATATATAAAATAATTCTAACAGGTGGCTAGTAGGTTGTGGGTAGGCTGGGGGTCAGTAGTGGTGTGGGTGTTCTTGACATGAAGTTGGGACTGTTCGGATATCTCAGTTAAGGTGTTCAGCTGCTGTTTAAGATTTAGAATCAGAGACTCTTTTTGTTCTAGTTTGTCCTTAAGTTTACACAGCTCATCTCTGAGGAATTTGTTGTCTTTTTGGAGCTTGTCCATGTTTTTTTCCAGTTGTCCCATTCTGGTCTGAGTCTGTTCTTTAAGCTTTTGTGTCTCTTCTCTCACTTGTTGGATTGTTTCACTGTCCTGTAGTTTACTCTCCTTGAACTCCATGATCTCCATCTCCAGCAGGGAGAGACACTCTTGGATTCGTTGTACAGACACTGCAGATCGGGGTGTGTGAGGTGTGTGAGGCGGGTTTGGGGAGTGTGAGGAGTGGACACTGGGCGGTGTGTGTGAGGATGGCTGCGGGGGAGGGTCACATACAGAAGGATCAGGGGGAGGAGGGGGGCAGGTCTCTGAGCTGGACTGGGCTTCTGTTAAGATTTTTTTTTCTTTTCCAGCTAAAGCTTTTAGCTCATTAAAGTCAGTTTGAAACTTTGCTAGGCTACATTCTGGTCCCTGAATCATTACAGTACCGTTGTTATACAGGTTGATGTTAAATTTGGGAGTGGTGTCAGTGTACAGTTGCCTCATAGCTTTGTTTCCAGCCATCTTCAGGTCTTTATTGGCTGAGAGGAGGGCCGTGTGCCAGGCATTCGGCTGCTCTGTGTAGAACAGCAGGTCTGCTTTCATTATTTTATCATTTAATATCATAAAATCAGCTCTTAGAGTCTCAGGAAAGTCTCTCAAAATCTTAGTT
>CM060108.1:2681274-2744611 GCA_030522415.1 Channallabes apus
AAATGACAAGCAAGACAATGGAGCAAATAGTGTACAAACAACTGGACAGGAAGAAAGTAAACCACAAGAAGGTAACACTGAAGGCCAAGAAGAAGGAAAAACTACTGAGCAGGAAAATATGCAGATGGAGACAGAAAAAGAAAACCTCCAAGTTACCGTGAGTGAGAATTCTTTTCAGGACACACAACTGACTAACAGACAAAGTTATGATGAATGCATAGGCTCAGAAAACACCAGCATGAACATAGATGATGTTGGTTTTACTCTGGTCAGGTCTAAGAGGAAAACTAAAGCGGGGAACAGTGGGCCTCAGACCAGAAAGAGAGGACCAGTTGAAGAAGCCAAATCCAGCAGTGAAAAAGACACAAATGCAGAAACAGAAAGTGATGAAGACAAACAAAACGGGGACGAACCAATGGGCAGATATAAAGAAAAAGAGATAAAACAATTTCTTCAAAAAACAAGAAGTCTGAGAGGAGTGCGAGTAGACCAGTTCTTCCCCAACAAACAAAACTTTATCAACTCAGCAACAGCTATAATAAGAGAAAAGCACAGGGACTTCACTCACCAGGAAATATTTAGACTTAAAAAGTTTGTAACCAGAACCAGGCAAGATTTGCAGTGTGAAGATGAAGAGAGTGCGTAAAATAAACCCTGTAGAATGAATGTTCTTTTCTTCCTTTCCTTATTTTTATTAATGACTATACAAAAATACTTAATCGGATCTGATTCCCTGGTATGGAGTGATGCTATGAGTTTCATATTGAAAAAAATCAATGGTTTTGACTGTCATCGTACCTTGTTTTTAATGGACTCAACCGTTTTTAATGTTTTTAACATGTCAAATTTTTACAAAAGTATTTTTAAAACATGGACTCTGTTCGAGTGCGAATCCCGAGGCCCCGCTGTCTCGCTGTTTTGGCTTCTGCAAGAACCACTACTGGGAGGAGGACGAATGGACATTAAGGACAGTTCTCCAGGTCTCACAAAAATTCTACAAGAAAAAAAGTTCACAACACTGAAGAGACTAGTAGACACAGCAGGATTGGATTTTAAGGACACAAGAGCGGTGGCTCAGGAACTTGGGCTACGGTCACTACGGCACATGGAAACCATCATCAAAAGATGGATAAGTAAGCTGTCAAGAGAAGAACTGGATCTAATAAAGGAATATCATGAAGGGACAGAAACACCAGACAAAGGTGACCCCTTTCCTAAACTGACTTTTTCACCCAATTTAAATGGTTTCAACGGTTGTTATCTAGATGCAGATAAAGGGCATGTTTCACCAATTTATGAAGCAAAAAAAAAAAAAAAAAAAAAAAAAAGACATTTACAGATGCTGCGTAAAAGCGGTAAATAAAAGAAAGAAATGAATGACTTGGATATTTTTAGGCTAAAGTGGTGTTATAAAAACATACTCTGTTTTATTGATGAAGGTGAACTGTTTTTGGCACCCCTTTACATTAATTTTCCTTTATTCTATCTTATCTATTCATAAATTTTTCTCCTATTAATTGATGCTGCTGTAAAAGTATTTTTATTGTAAATTGTCAGTATTTATTAAAGTTAAGTTAAACCTCTCTGTCTCTCTATCTATCTCTCTCTCTATCTCTCTCTATCTATCTATTTCTCTCTATCTATCTATTTCTCTCTCTATCTCTCTCTCTCTCTCTCCATCTCTCTCTATCTATTTCTCTCTCTATCTCTCTCTATCTATCTATCTCTCTCTATCTATTTCTCTCTCTCTCTCTATCTCTCTCTCTCTATTTCTCTCTATCTATTTCTCTCTCTATCTATCTATTTCTCTCTCTATCTCTCTCTCCATCTCTCTCTATCTATTTCTCTCTCTATCTCTATCTATCTATCTCTCTCTCTCTCTATCTATCTATCTCTCTCTATCTATTTCTCTCTATCTCTCTCTCTCTATCTCTCTCTATCTATCTCTCTATCTATCTATTTCTCTCTATCTATCTATTTCTCTCTATCTATTTCTCTCTCTCTCTCTCTCTATCTATCTATTTCTCTCTATCTATCTATTTCTCTCTCTATCTCTCTCTCTCTATCTATTTCTCTCTCTCTCCATCTCTCTCTATCTATTTCTCTCTCTCTCTCTATCTCTCTCTATCTATCTATCTCTCTCTATCTATTTCTCTCTCTCTCTATCTATTTCTCTCTCTCTCTCTATCTATTTCTCTCTCTCTCTCCATCTCTCTCTATCTATTTCTCTCTCTCTCTCCATCTCTCTCTATCTATTTCTCTCTCTATCTCTCTCTCTCTATCTATCTATCTCTCTCTATCTATTTCTCTCTCTCTATCTATTTCTCTCTCTCTATCTATTTCTCTCTCTATCTCTCTCTCTCTCCATCTCTCTCTATCTATTTCTCTATCTATCTATCTCTCTCTATCTATTTCTCTCTCTCTCTCTCTCTCTCTCTCTCCATCTCTCTCTATCTATTTCTCTCTCTATCTCTATCTCTCTCTATCTATTTCTCTCTCTCTATCTATTTCTCTCTCTCTCTATCTCTCTCTCCATCTCTCTCTATCTATTTCTCTCTCTATCTCTCTCTCTATCTATCTCTCTCTCTCTCTCTATTTCTCTCTATCTCTCTCTCCATCTCTCTCTATCTATTTCTCTCTCTATCTCTCTCTCTCTCTATCTATCTCTCTCTCTCTATCTATTTCTCTATTTCTCTCTATCTCTCTCTCTCTATCTCTCTCTCTCTATCTATTTCTCTCTCTCTCTCTATCTATCTCTCTCTCTCTCTCTATCTATCTATTTCTCTCTATCTATCTATTTCTCTCTCTATCTCTCTCTCTCTCTCCATCTCTCTCTATCTATTTCTCTCTCTATCTATCTATCTCTCTCTATCTATTTCTCTCTCTCTCTCTATCTCTCTCTCTCTATTTCTCTCTATCTATTTCTCTCTATCTCTCTCTCTATCTATTTCTCTCTCTATCTCTCTCTCCATCTCTCTCTATCTATTTCTCTCTCTATCTCTCTATCTATCTCTCTCTCTCTATCTATCTATCTCTCTCTATCTATTTCTCTCTCTCTCTCTATCTCCTTCTCTATCTCTCTCTCTCTATTTCTCTCTATCTATTTCTCTCTATCTCTCTCTATCTATCTCTCTATCTATCTATTTCTCTCTCTCTCTATCTCTCTCTCCATCTCTCTCTATCTCTCTCTCCATCTCTCTATCTATTTCTCTCTCTATCTCTCTATCTATCTATCTCTCTCTCTATCTCTCTCTATCTATCTATTTCTCTCTCTCTATCTATCTATCTATTTCTCTCTCTCTATCTATCTATCTATCTATTTCTCTCTCTCTATCTATCTATCTATTTCTATCTCTCTCTATCTATCTCTCTATCTATCTATTTCTCTCTATCTATCTACATTAATCTTTTACAGATAAATCTTCATCTGCACATAAATACAGTTCAATTATAAATCAAATCTACTCAATAATATTGGATTGCACTTCATTGAAACAATTTTAATATTTCTAAGTTACTTAAATGCTCGTTCTGGGTTAACATAAAAACAACAGGAATAGCATTAAACATTTGTAACATGAACATTTATTTGCAGACACGATAAACATTGTCCAACATGTTTTTAAGTGCAGCATCAGAAGCTGGTAAGATGGACAGTAACTGTTTACTTTGTGTATCAAAAAAGAATAAACTGCCAAATATGTTTCATCTGAAACATCATGAGTTTTTATTGTAACATTAAAACTAGTAAACAGCATTATGAGCCTGTTACAGAGGCGGGTCATATTCATCATAAAGAAACATATAATATTCTGTTACTACACGTGTCACCTTTAATAGTTTATATTGAGCTCAATTCAAAACACAAAAGGTAAATGTTTAAGTTAATTCCTCACCGCTAGAGCAACAGTTACCTGCTGCAGTTAGACACTCAGTGTCAAGGTTAGTGTCAAGGTCAGTGTCAAGGTCAGCTAATCACTTATTAAAGTGGGGGAGGGGAAGCTAACGCTAACACTCTGAAACACTGACTAGCCCGACGGCCTCTTTAAAGAATATGATATACTATATAACACACATTGTAATAAACTTCACACACAGAACTAACTACCATGCTGAGCCCCGACTTATAGCCAAATAAACACACAGCAGACTGAGAGGGCGTCTTTACTTTAGAGCAGACTGAGAGGAAATAGCTTAACTCAATTTAACCACACAATAAAATGTGTATATTTCACAACTGTCTGTAAAAAAATAATTTGTAAATTCATATTACTAAGTAAACAAATCTCACAATAAGAAAAAAGCAGATGGTGCAGCACGTGGCTCCTGGTCTGTGTGGATGTAAAGACCTGGGCGGAAAGTGCATGGCAGTAGAACCTCGTCTCTCTAAATGAGTAACATTTACAATACATTTAGATTTTGACACGGCCAGAAATTAAAAAAAAAAATTTGTTTCCCCATTTTTTCCTCCCTGATTTTAAACTGAAAAATAAAAAATAATAATAATAACTTAAGCACAGTCCCACTTTTTACAGTGTGGTAGCATCCAGCTGGAGCAACATCTTCTGCAGTACCTCAAAGAATGTTTTCAGTTCCTGAGGATAACTGAGGTTCATTGCATATAGTACGCCCATTAAGACCGCACATTAAGTGGGATCATAACGGTTGTTGATGCTAAACTAGTCAAAGGTAAAACAGGAATTTGTATAAAACTTTAGCTTAAAGGTCATTAAAATACCCGAATACACCAGCTGCTTATCAGTCTCTATCTGGTTCTTTTATATTAAAATATCGGTTGAAAAGAATATTAAAGATGGAAGTTAAATGTTTTTTTTCCCCCATATAGTAAACCCGAATCGGCACTTTTATTAAAAAGGAATATTAGCAGTTTTTGTTATGAGCTGCGGTGTGGGAAGATGGCTTGGATCAATGAGTCATGGAGTCCTTGTCTGTAGAGGAGACCAGACGCTGAGTGAAGGGAAGTGAGGTGTATCGTGTTGGTGTTGAGGTTCAGGTGTGTGTGATTAAAATTCGGGAGATTGGGAGCGTTGATTGTGGTGGAGCCTGGTGTTTCCATGACAATAATATTAATAATTTCTTGACTTAATGAAATTATTGTCACATTAATATGGTGTCGTCATCGATAATAATGTTAATAAATATATAAATCTTTTTATTTTGGGGCTGACCAGTGACTGCACGCTCCAGTACACATGATAAAAGGATGATGTCACACAGAAGCACACAACAGTTTTGGTTTGCTGCAGGTGGATAATTTCAGTTCGGCTTTCTCTTATAAATATGGAGAGTACGGAGCCCCAGACATGTACAGTAGTACAAGAATGAATAACAGTAAAAAATGCGCGTGGATTAATAAACCATGTGTGCGGATCAATGAAGCAAGGAGGACAAATAGACATTGAGTATTTAATTTGAAAGTAAGATTTAGTTTTCTCTGTTGTAGTTAATTGATTACATACTGTAAATACAACACACTGTAGTTTTTAATACATAGCATACATGCAGTGTTACTGTATCTTCATTTTAGATGTCAAAATGGTTTTGAGGCCAAACTGCTCGTTGATGGTTTAAGGTTTCTGACCAAGAGATGCAGTTCAGCTAGATAAGCGAAACATGCAGAGTATAGACTAGCGAGTACATTTAGGGGAGGCAAGACCAAAGGCTGACCTGACTGCTATTCCTGCAGTTCACTCTTGGGGAATGTGTGTCTGCGTTACATTCCGAAGTCTACTTCACAGGGTGTTCCCTACTCCCTGCTCCCTTTGCAGGGAATGTCGGTAAAGGGAACTTCCCTTGACAAAACTCCACCAATCGGAACACTCTGCACGTCCTCCATGCGTTACCATGGTAACATAAGCTCCTTGGATACCTGTCATTGCTGCTGTGGGAATTTCACACTATGAACATTAAATATTGAATACTTATTATACAACATACTGTGGAAACATGTATAACTTGTAATTAAATTATTGATTAATTATAATAATTGATTTATCGGGATTTTTTTATTTATTTATTTTTTTACAAAATACTAGCCTGTATAATACTAAGGATTTCTTGATTAAAGTAAAATATAAATTGTTGTGTCCTTTCAATATGATGTCGTTCTCGATAATAATGATGATAAACATTTACTGTAAATCCTTTTTCGAGCTCCAGCAAGACACAATGACATATGGAACATTTTTCATTTCATTTTCGGGTGAAGCGAAGACCTGTTGTTCACTCGTTCCCTACACTTCTTCACACTTCCCTTTGAACTGAACATTTTTCACTCCCTGCGGTTTGTGTGATGTGAAAGCTGTGTCGTAATCAGACAGAATCTCTTTTGGATTCCGACATGGGAGATGCCTCGGGGGAGTGAACCACATTATTACATGCTGAGATTTTGTGAAGAGGCTTCTGGGTACAGCATTGTGTAACCCACTGGTGTTTTACCCACCCTAGTGTCCCGCCATTTGGCAATGAAATAAAGTGGAACCTCGATTTACAAATGCCCCAGAGTACGACCAAATCGGTTTTACGACCAAAATATTCACCTAAAATTAGTCTCTTTTTACAAACTCCTATATAAAAGTCTCCACTCTTCTGTTAAGGTTTTCGACCAGATGTAGCCAAACAAACCCCGACAGCCACAAGAGTGTTAGTGAGCTCAGAAACTAATGTAGGGGTGTCATGGCTTTTCCACCATGACTTATACATAACACGCATATATACGTGTGTTTAAATATGTTTTATGTTTAATATACTGTATATAGTATATTAAGGCTTTTTCATAATTTGGACGTCATTTTTTATAACAAAGTAAAATATAGTTCATGATGACGTAACCCTACACCCCCCCCCCCCCCGATCGTGACTACTGCAGTGATTAACATGATGTAGTTTTATTTAGATCAGGACATTATTATGAATATTAGTGGACCATTAACATCCATGTAAGCACATTGCAGATCCTGCAGACTAAAAGTGTTTACATGTTTACATTAATATTCCACTAAAATGTGGATAAGTGCAAATATGACCATGTTCATGTGTTCAGGGCCGCGGTCTGTCAGTGAGTTTACTATGGAGAAATATATTTCAAAAGATGAAAATAAACATGTGTTTCTGATCACTTATTATTAGGAGGAGACACTGCATGGAACAGGTGGTCCAAACTGATTGCAGTGTGTCTGGTGGTGCTGTATGTCGTCGTCCTGCTGATTTTCGTCATAGTGCTGTCAATCAAATACAACCATTTGAAGATGGAAAATGAGTTACAGGCCAAGAAGAACAACCACCTGACTACAGAGAGAGACCAGCTACAGGCCAATACCAACCACCTGACTACAGAGAGAGACCAGCTACAGGCCACTAACAACCACCTGACTACAGAGAGAGACCAGCTACAGGCCAATACCAACCACCTGACTACAGAGAGAGATCAGCTACAAGCCAATAACAACCACCTGACTACAGAGAGAGACCAGCTACAAGCCAATAACAACCACCTGACTACAGAGAGAGACCAGCTACAAGCCAATAACAACCACCTGACTACAGAGAGAGACCAGCTACAGGCCACTAACAACCACCTGACTACAGAGAGAGACCAGCTACAGGCCACTAACAACCACCTGACTACAGAGAGAGACCAGCTACTGGCCAATAACAACCACCTGACTACAGAGAGAGACCAGCTACAGGCCACTAACAACCACCTGACTACAGAGAGAGACCAGTTACAGGCCACTAACAACAACCTGACTACAGAGAGAGACCAGCTACAGGCCAATAACAACCACCTGACTACAGAGAGAGACCAGCTACAGGCCACTAACAACCACCTGACTACAGAGAGAGACCAGCTACTGGCCAATAACAACCACCTGACTACAGAGAGAGACCAGCTACAGGCCACTAACAACCACCTGACTACAGAGAGAGACCAGTTACAGGCCACTAACAACAACCTGACTACAGAGAGAGACCAGCTACAGGCCAATAACAACCACCTGACTACAGAGAGAGACCAGCTACAGGCCAATAACAACAACCTGACTACAGAGAGAGATCAGCTACAGGCCAATAACAACCACCTGACTACAGAGAGAGACCAGCTACAGGCCACTAACAACAACCTGACTACAGAGAGAGACCAGTTTCAGCGGGAGAGAGACCAGTTTCTCGAGAACATTTCTAAACTGGGTGAGTAAAACTTTACTGCAAAACTATCACATCATTATTGTAACCATTTATAGTTGAATTTAATGTTGAACATCATTAAAACAAGTCTGTTCCTGTTATCACTTCTCCATCCTGTAGCAGCTAATCTTCAGTAGTCTGTGCTTCTGTTGTTGTTGTTGTTGTCGTCATGACACCAGGAAATAACAAATGTTGGGAAAAAAAATACTGACTTACTACTTATCACTTACTTAGTTTTTATTTTTCTCTTCTGATTATAGGATGGATCCTGTTCAGATCCAGTCTTTACTACTTCTCTACTGTGAGTAAGAGCTGGACTGACAGCAGACAGTTCTGTCAATATAGTGGAGCAGACCTGGTGATCATAACCAGCAAAGAGGAACAGGTGTGTGTGTGTGTATCTGTGTGTGTGTCTGTGTGTGTGTGTGTGTGTGAGAGAGAGAGAGAGAGAGATGCTTAAGTTCTATGTGTTATTAAATACACAGGACTTCATTGATGAGCAGCTGAACGGACGTTGGTCTTGGATTGGTCTGAGTGACATTGACAAAAAGGGAGAGTGGAAATGGGTGGATGGTACACTACTGACCTCTACTAGGTGTGTGTCAATAATTTTTTTTGTGTATGTTTGTTTTAGCATCTGAGACTGCAAAGTAAATAAATAAACCTAAATGAATAACTTTTCTTTAATATTTTGTTATGCATTCTGTTATGATGTGTTTGGAATCTCAGTACTGAAGACTAAATCAGATTGTCTTAGTTTCAGGGTCTGGGCCCAAGGTAAACCAAATCTCAATAATGATCAGCGCTGTGGTGTGAATGGGTATGAAAATGGACGGAGCTGGGCTGACAGCACATGCTCTCTTACCCGACGCTGGATCTGTGAGAGGGAAATGTAACGGGTTTTAATATTAATTAATAGTATTAATCAGTAGGACGAGTTCTAACAGTGTGTTCATTAATTCTTATTGATTATTATTATAAGTGCTGGACGCAACAATATTCTCTGGCACCTACAGTATACAGTATGTTTAGTTGTACTGCTGGATTATCTACTAATTAGCTGTGATAATATAAACCTCACTCTCGTTCTCATCAGGCTTAGTGTCCAGTAGTTTATGCCTTTGCAGTAGTTCTCCATTCAGATGATCAGAGACTCAGAGAGTGTACTCACTGTAACATAAAGTCACATGACCATAGCATCATTATGTATTTAAGGTGTTCTCCACCATTCACCATCCAAGATTATATGAGCTATCTCTGCTCATTCTTCAGCTTGAAGTTCTTGAAGTTCTTGGTTTTATTTGTTTGTTCTTATGTTCATTATTTACACATTTTAACTTGGTTTTCCTTTTAAACTTTACTTGCATGTTTTTATAATTTAAGCCTGTAATTGTCACATGTACATTACAGCACAGTGACATTCTTTCTTCACATATCCCAGCGTGGGGTAAGAGTGCACGTTCCTGGAGCAGATAGCAAGCTGTTGGAGCTGGGCCTTAAACCACTGACCTTCCGATCAGTAATTCAGTGCTTTAACCCTCTGAGCTGCCATTTGCAATAAATCCTTTACCAAATTAGTCTATGATTAAAGATGATTATTGCTTCTTATTTGTTGGTTGATTTTTCTCTATTAATATTGATAATGTTGTTTATTCTACAACAAAATTGGATTATTGTGTGTGTGTGTGTGTGTGTGTGTGTGTGTGTGTGTGTGAAGTCTGAAGTTATTTAATTTCATCGTCATTTCTTTTTCTATTATATTGCAGCAATTTTAACTTTTGAGCAGTTTAAAAATGAATTAATCAAATAGATTTGATCTGTTTACAGTTGATTTAATATTGTTGATGTTGAGAAAAATAGACTCCAAATAAATAAATGTGTGTTGTGATATTATCTGATCTAGTAACGTGTCCTTTGTGTAGACCAGTGTTTGTTTTAAACCTTGAGAACACTCTATTCTGCAGATATTACTCTACCCCCTGCACTAGTACTCTACTCCCTTTCCATGTTGACTCGTGAAATCGTCGATCCATTGAAACTATCTTTATGTACGCACCGTGCACGCGCATTAACTCTGGGTAACCAGTAAGGAGTTGATTAAACTTAGGTTTAGGTTTAGTTTATTTATAAAGCACATTTATAACAGCCGTGAGACTGACCAAAGTGCTGTACATCCACATCATAATATCATAAAAAGGCTAAAAATACATTATACACACAAAAATGTAATAGGCTAAAAATGCACTATACTGTACATACAACAACGAAATAGGCACAGTAGCGCCTAGTAGGCCAGGGAAAACAAATGGGTTTTTAAAAGGGATTTAAAAATGGTCAAACTGGGAGCCGTTCGAATATAAAATGGCAAGTCATTCCAGAGACGAGGGCCAATAACCGAGAAAGCACGATCACCTCTACGCTTAAGTCTGGAGTGTGGGATTAAGAGGAGGTTCTGGTCGCAGGATCTCAATCTTCTCAGGGGGGTATGATGGTGCAGCAATTCAGATAAATAGATGGGTGCTTGCTGGTGTAACGATTTAAAAACAAATAGTAAAATTTTAAAATGAATTCTGAATTGAACAGGCAGCCAATGAAGGGCTTTCAGAAGCGGAGTCACATGATCCCTTTTTTTCTTTTTCAGAAGAAATTTAGCAGCAGCGTTCTGAACCAGTTGAAGACGGGCGATTTGAGCTTTAGAAACACCATAATAAAGAGAGTTGCAATAGTCAAGCCGGGTTGTAATGAAGGCATGAATGGCCATCTCTAGAGTCTTATCAGTGAGAAAAGGTTTCATTTTAGCGAGCGTACGGAGCTGATAGAAGCTAGATCCAATCACGGTAGAGATTTGTTTCTCAAGTTTTAGTTTTTCATCTAACAGGAAGCCTAAATTCCGAACCTGAGAGGATCTAAAAGCTGATAGAGGACCCAGATCAAGATCAGGGGTCTTCATGTGTTCCGATGGGCCAAAGACTGTCACCTCAGTTTTCTTTTCATTAAGGGATAAAAAGTTATGAGATAACCAAGATTTAACTTCCTCTAAACAGGATAGCAAAGTAGTCATGGCCAGACCATCATTTTTCTTAAAAGGTAAGTAAATTTGCGTATCGTCTGCGTAAAAGTGGAAAGATACCCCATGTTTCCTAAAAACTTGCTCTTCTCAGGGCATCTGGAACCGACATACTCACGGTACGGTATGCGGGTTTGGGGTAAATCAAGCCAGAGGTTATGATTAACCAAATGGTAAGTTAACCAAGCTTTCTGGAACAGCCCCAGGACAGATAGAAGACCAGCTAATTGTGAACCTGGGAGTTTAAATAAAGTTTAGTTGATCAAACATAACTCAACCCAGCTGTGAACAGAAATCAGTCCAATGCAGTCACCGCCTCGTGCCACAAGAGGGCAACCTTTACACAGTTTTCTTACTCCCTGAGAGTGGTTGATGTAAATAAAATAAAGTACTGTATATAGAGTGGCACAAGATTTAGGCAGTAAGACATTTCCAAAAGTGTCCAAAACAACAGCTCTGCTATGCACTTTCTGCTGGAAGCAAACCAACCCGGGTAGCCCTTTATTGTATAATATAAATGATGAATAAAAAGATATTTACTGTAAATGAGTAAAAGAATAAAATGTAAAATATATATATTGCATTTTGAGACAAGGGTCACATGAGCAGATTAAATTATATATGAATGTTATATTTTCATATCAGGGTGCCACAGTGGCATGGTGGCTAGCAGGGTGGAGGGTTTGCTTCTGTCTGTGTGCAGGAATGTTCTCCACGTGAACAAAGTGTGTCAAACACACATCAGAAATCTCTTCAAAGACACTAAAAAATAGTACCTACAGTAACCACCTTGTCAAACTCAATCTTGACAGTTTTATTGCCCCCTTAATCGCTTTTTTATTGACCTTTTAGTTGATCTTTGGATGACCTTTAGGAATTTTTCTAACCTGGAGGTTCGATTAAAAAAAATGTGTGTGTGTTTGTTAAGGATGCCAATGCATTAGACATTCATTCATTCATTTAACTTATTTCTTTCATATATTTCATTCAGTTATTATACGTATTTATACATTTATTATACATATTTATACATTTATATACGTATTTATTCATTTATTATACGTATTTATTCATTTATATACGTATTTATTCATTTATTATATGTATTTATACATTTATTATACGTATTTATTCATTTGTTATACGTATTTATACATTTATTATACGTATTTATTCATTTATATACGTATTTATTCATTTATTATACCTATTTATACATTTATTATACCTATTTATACATTTATTATACGTATTTATACATTTATATACGTATTTATACATTTATTATACGTATTTATTCATTTATATACGTATTTATTAATTTATATACGTATTTATTCATTTATATACGTATTTATACATTTATATACGTATTTATTCATTTATTATACGTATTTATTCATTTATATACGTATTTATTCATTTATTATAAGTATTTTTACATTTATATACGTATTTATTCATTTATTATACGTATTTATATATTTATTATACGTATTTATATATTTATTATACGTATTTATACATTTATTATACGTATTTATACATTTATTATACGTATTTATACATTTATTATACGTATTTATACATTTATATACGTATTTATTCATTTATAAACGTATTTATACATTTATATACGTATTTATACATTTATTATACGTATTTATACATTTATTATACGTATTTATACATTTATTATACGTATTTATTCATTTATAAACGTATTTATACATTTATATACGTATTTATACATTTATTATACTTATTTATACATTTATTATACGTATTTATACATTTATATACGTATTTATATATTTATTATACATATTTATTAATTTATATACGTATTTATTCATTTATTATACGTATTTATACATTTATATACTTATTTATATATTTATTATACGTATTTATACATTTATATACGTATTTATATATTTATTATACATATTTATTAATTTATATACGTATTTATTCATTTATTATACGTATTTATACATTTATATACGTATTTATACATTTATTATACGTATTTATACATTTATTATACGTATTTATATATTTATTATACGTATTTATTCATTTATATACGTATTTATATATTTATTATACATATTTATTAATTTATATACGTATTTATTCATTTATTATACGTATTTATACATTTATTATACGTATTTATTCATTTATTATACTTATTTATACATTTATTATACGTATTTATACATTTATTATACGTATTTATATATTTATTATACATATTTATTAATTTATATACGTATTTATTCATTTATTATACGTATTTATACATTTATATACGTATTTATACATTTATTATACGTATTTATATATTTATTATACGTATTTATTCATTTATAAACGTATTTATACATTTATATACGTATTTATACATTTATTATACGTATTTATACATTTATTATACATATTTATTCATTTATATACGTATTTATTCATTTATTATACCTATTTATACATTTATTATATGTATTTATTAATTTATATACGTATTTATACATTTATATACGTATTTATACATTTATTATACGTATTTATTAATTTATAAACGTATTTATACATTTATATACGTATTTATACATTTATTATACGTATTTATTAATTTATAAACGTATTCATACATTTATTATATGTATGTATTCATTTATTATAAGTATTTTTACATTTATATACGTATTTATACATTTATTATACGTACGTATTCATTTATTATACATATTTATACATTTATTATACATATTTATTCATTTATATACGTATTTATACATTTATTATACGTATTTATTCATTTATATACGTATTTATTCATTTATTATACGTATTTATTAATTTATAAACGTATTCATACATTTATTATAAGTATTTTTATATTTATATACGTATTTATTCATTTATTATACGTACGTATTCATTTATTATACATATTTATTCATTTATATACGTATTTATACATTTATTATACGTATTTATTCATTTATATACGTATTTATACATTTATATACATATTTATTCATTTATTATTATATAAATAGTGGAAAATCACTTCACCTATCTTGGTATTACAATTACAAGGAAACAAACACCTTTTTAAAGAAAATTTTATTAGGTTGTTGAACCAAACAAGAAAGGACTTGGGACGATGGTCACCACTGTCCATGTCCCTGGTGGGCCGCATTAATGCCATTAAAATGAGGATTCTCCCTAAATTTTTATATCTCTTTCAGTCTGTACCTGTTTTTATTCCCAAATCTTACTTTGGCGCGTTAGACTCAATTATATCTTCTTACCTTTGGAAAGGTAAACATCCACGATTGAATAAGTCCCTACTTCAAAGATCTAGAAGAGACGGTGGCATGGCTCTACCTAATCTTCGTTTCTACTACTGGGCAGCAAACATTCCATCTGTCATCTTTTGGTCATATTTTCATAACCAACCTAATCGTCCTGCCTGGGTGGAAATGGAGATAAAGTCTATCAAAAACCTCTCTGTCTCTGCACTCCTTGGATCTGCTCTCCCCATCCCCTCCATTAAATTAATCAATAACTCAGTCTATCGTCTCTAACCATCT
The DNA here is from genome assembly GCA_030522415.1 of Channallabes apus. Classification (NCBI taxonomy): domain Eukaryota; kingdom Metazoa; phylum Chordata; class Actinopteri; order Siluriformes; family Clariidae; genus Channallabes; species Channallabes apus. The sequence goes on from CM060108.1 coordinate 2,696,155, forward strand.
CTTCCAACCTTCTTTACATGATCCAGTGTTTCAGGAATGGTACAATAAGGACATCAAGCTTTGCAAAGACCTGTTCGTTGACCATAAGTTTGCATCATTTGAACAGCTTTCCGAGAGGTTTAACCTATTTCTTTCCCCTTTTTATTCCTTTTTATTTTTTTTTGCACATAGAACCAAAAAACTTCCAGCTCCATATTCTTTTTTCGTTTTTGTTCTCTCTCCATGCCTGGCGTTTAGCCTTTCTTATGTATGTAAAACTGGCTTGGAGTCGGGGAGGGACGGGGTGGGTGCTATAGGGTTTATAAGGGGATTATAAAACCTGCATTAAAACATTACATGTTTACCCTGTTTTATCCCTGTTAAAATCAATAAAAATATTGTTGAAAATATGTCACGTACGTACTGGTACGGGCTGTTGGTGTAGCCGTGGGCGTACAGAGGCGGGCATAAACGCAGAGGTTGGTCTTTTTGAAAGCAAGTCTTTTATTAAACAAACAAAATACTTGAATGTAAAACAAACCGAAACACTGGCTCTGGATACGTAATGTACAGAGGCTCTGGGAACAAACACACAAACCCTACCCCTCAAACCAGGTAACGCTAGCTCGACGTAGTTACCCACTCTGCCATGCCGGCTCTAACACCGGAAGCCTATAGCCTAGCTCGGTGCGATAACACAGGCTCTCAAATAAGTAGGCTCTAATACCTTACACATTGACGAGGAGTACACACTCTAATGTACAGGCTCTAATACCTTGAACATTTAACTTGAGTACAGACTCGGACATACAGGCTCGAACACCTGGAACATACACACATTAGCTCTGTGCTACCACACCGGCTCTCAAACAGGCAGGCTTTAATACCAAACACATATCACATGATTTCTGTATGGACAGATAGATGTTCATAGATAACTAAAACATCGGGCTAACGTTCCTGATGATATGATTGTCTGTCGGCTTCTACGTGTTCCATACATACTGACGCTTCTGCCAAGCTAGAAGCAAACACACCCACACACTCTTTTACTCATCATCCCCACACGTCAACACTTCTACCTGAGCACATCACCCACACCCTCACGTGCACTCCTTACACCCACACGCACTCACGTGCACTCCTTACACCCACGCACTCACGTGCACTCCTTACCCTCACACACTCACGTGCACTCCTTACCCTCACGCACTCACGTGCACTCCTTACACCCACACGCACTCACGTGCACTCCTTACACCCACGCACTCACGTGCACTCCTTACCCTCACGCACTCACGTGCACTCCTTACCCTCACGCACTCACGTGCACTCCTTACACCCACGCACTCACGTGCACTCCTTACACCCACGCACTCACGTGCACTCCTTACCCTCACGTGCACTCCTTACCCTCACACACCCACGTGCACTCCTTACCCTCACACACTCACGTGCACTCCTTACCCTCACGTGCACTCCTTACCCTCACACACCCACGTGCACTCCTTACCCTCACACACTCACGTGCACTCCTTACCCTCACACACTCACGTGCACTCCTTACCCTCACACACTCACGTGCACTCCTTACCCTCACACACTCACGTGCACTCCTTACCCTCACACACTCACGTGCACTCCTTACCCTCACACACTCACGTGCACTCCTTACCCTCACACACTCACGTGCACTCCTTACCCTCACACACCCACGTGCACTCCTTACCCTCACACACTCACGTGCACTCCTTACCCTCACACACTCACGTGCACTCCTTACCCTCACACACACCCTCACTCATATGCACTTCTTACACACATACACTCACTCATCAAACCATTACATCCACACCTAAGCTCCCCAGTCACACACACGTACAGTAGAAGGATGTACGGATTTGACACAGATTAACCTGAGGGAAGGACATTTAAGTCCACACAGACTAAACTAACTAGAATGACCACACACACAAGAATAAGAACCACATTCTTCATACTCACAAAACCCCCTATGCAGAATCACAGATACACAATCACTTTTAAACACAAGAAAGCAAAACCTCCAGAACCAGTACAAACAAACAAACGTTGTTTAAACCAAATAAAACAAAAACACAAAAACAAATGTCCACTTGACAATACTGTGAGCGAGCATTCGGGCTGGATTCGCTTAACACTTGGTAATATACAAAAACAATAAAAACGAGAGCACACAAAATCCTCATCAACAGTTACTCTCTTTATTCACACACCAAACTTCAACACACACACACCACGCTAGAGCCGGAAGTGCGCATGCGCTTCTTGCCCTTCTACGGCAAGCCCCGAGGGGATAAAACCTCACACACACACACATGTGCTTCTCACCAGCGCTTGTGCCTCTAACATTAACACAGTATAACAAAACATATATAACAATATATTAAATTAGGTCTGTTACAATACTAATGCTCGACCCAGTTCCCCAGAGCTAACAGCTTTTTATAATGGTTCTAATGAGCCACTTCGTTATCACCTGACCGAGGTGCCTTCTGGGAAACTGGGTCTTCTAACAAAAAACTACAGAAAACAAACTCAACCACAGTGCCCTCTAGGGGCAGAACCTTACAAAATAAAAATGACTCCTACAGCACAATTTAAATAATTTGATACTAAAACCAATGATCTATGCAAACATGCACAAAACAGTATTACGCAATAAGGGACAGTGTGAGCAGTATTTAAAAGACTACTGCAGCAATTGCCCTTTCTGCACATACATTTACATTTAGGCATTTGGCAGATCCAGAGCGACTTACATTTTCTTTTTTATCTCATTACACATCTGAGCAGTTTAGGGTTAAGGGCCTCAAAGACCCAACAGTGGCAACAGTGGCAAAAAACAGTTCCAGTTGGCAGTGCACCATGATGGTGAGTTTAACAGTTTAGCTTTTGTCACTTTAGTTTGTTTACTACGGTGCCAAACCAGCCAGTAATGCTCTGTGCAGGATTTTTAAGTACGTCAGTGTACAGTATGTCTGATTTTTAAGTATGTGTGATTTTTAAGTATGAACACTTCAACGATATGGTACCAGTAATCATTTGAATAAATAAATGTAAAAGCATTTAGAATAATTTATTTTTCAAGGTAGATTGTGGCCGTCCACGACAACATTTCAGCAACAACTGTGGCATCCCACCTTCGTCACTTGTCTGTTGTTTATTAACAATTTCCCTCTGGGATTAATAAAGTTCTTTGAATCTTGAATCATTGTTCTGATGGTAAGTTTATAGAGCTGATGGGTTTTTTTAACTCGATTTTGATCCAGTATAGAACTAATGTATTTGTAATGTTTACGATTCCAGGATTCCCTGAGTTTTACAACCGCAGGGGACTTTGATTTTACAGAGGTGAGTAAAAACTCGAATGTATATTTGCCATAGAAATAGAAAGTAATTAGAAAGTATAATTTTTTCCCCTCAGACAGACATGCCTGGTATTAGGAGATGGTGTTTGCTTCTTTTGGAGAATTTCACCTTAAGGTTTATTTCTCTACATTTTATGAACTAGCACTAAACTTTTTGCTGAGGTGTCGCTTTTACATTATATATACTAGGCCTGTGCAATATAATAACAATTATTCAAGTATTGTAAATGTACATATTGCGATATGTAACAATCGCTTCAGGTTGTAATCTATTTAGGGTCATGAACAAAAGCACAACGAGAGGAACTTTTGTATGTTTAATAAGAATCAGTCAATTTTTTTATTTTAAAGGCATAGCACTTATTATTTTGAAAACTTTTATTTACATAATATAAACATACGTCTCCTTTACTACATTTCATTAGAGGTCTGAAGAACAAAGAGACTCAAGAGGCAAATTGAAAATAATGTAATTTAATTACACTTAATATGACGTTTTTGTCGTATTTTCTTAACATATGTAGAATTACACGTCTTCTCTGCTATCCTTTTTAGGCACAAAAGGCAATCATGACTCCTGAGTTACAACTTTTGGATGTAAGTCTCTTAAGTGCTGTAATACTGTCCTGTTTCATTTAAGCAAATGAAGGGTTAAAACTATTCCATATACTTTCCAGTTCCCCCTGGAGATGTTGGAAGTAGTGCTACAGGATGGAGATGCTGCCTACATGAATCTTTCGCTTACTTGAAGTTGCTTTAGTGCAGTTGTGAACAGGACGCAGTTCAGACAGAAGGCACACTATGCATGGTTTGACAGTAAGCATCTGTCCTTTTGTAATGTAATTTTGCTTATTGTATTTTTAAAGCTGTATCATGGCTAACAATCCTAGATGACTTCTGCTTTGTGTGTGTGTTTTTGACTACAGGTGTTGTGAACTGGGATACATCAAGGGAAACATCAAGGGCTGAATTACGAGTGCCTTTTGAAATTAAAGAATGCAAAATGTGTAAAATGTTATTCACGACCTGCTTGGGTTATTACGGAAATGGGAAACGTGTTTGCCTCAGAGGATTTTATGATGTCACAGAGGAGCCAGACTGCTGTTTCACCTGCCATTATTAGATTGGGAGGGAGAATTAATGCTTGACCACAGAGAGATGTATAAATACCTGCTTTCTCCTCTATCAGAAATAACTGTGAACTGTATAAATAAATAAATAAATAACGGTGAAAATCATTAATGTGTCATCATAATTCATTCATGTGTCATAAATGTTTGTATTTATAAATGTTTAACAACCCTTTTCTATTTATTAATTTAATAACATATGGATAGTGGATACTTTTGCTGAGAATATTCCACATTTATGTATTTTATTAACAATAAAAAAACGGGAAAAAAGCTGTAAATAAACTCGATTGATTGACATTTTAATTTATAGTCACGGGTTGCCAGAAATGAGAGAAAAACAGCGGAAGTCTTGCTTGTAAATGTATGTAACCTTCATCCACAAACCAGTCATAAGCGTACATTATAAAATAAAGCTGAATAAATAAACATTTCAGCGTTTGTATAAAATGTATAATTCCTAAATACTGTTTCCAACGGCATTTCCTGTTTATCGTGGCGGCGACTTCAATCTATTTCACTAACCAATGAGAGGAGTTGTGGGAGGAACGTTGCACGACGTCATGACTTTACTTACAACCAATGAGAAACCATGTGGGCGGGGCAACACGTGCAGCCCCACCCCAGATTCAGCCCCGCCCCGATCTGCAGGCTGCAGACAGGGGTTATTGTGTATATCACACAGCGATGGAGAGAGAGAGAGAGAGAGGGAGAGAGAGAGAGGGTCACAGGTGATGCTGAACGATGACATGATATTATTAGACCTAGTTGTCCTGAGATTTAACATTGTTACCACTAATAGGCTGAGGCATTCTCTGTCCATGCTCATAAGGAATCCCTCAGGGTTTTATTATTAGGGGACAGAAGCAGATCAGCCATGTTGTAGTTCAGGTGAAGAGGCGAGGTCACAGGAGGTCAATCTGAATGTAGATTATATATAACATATAATGTGTGTGTGTGTGTGTGTGTGTGTGTGTATTATACATGGTGATTATACTAATATTTAGCATTATGAGGAGTGATAGGCTGAGGATGTAAGTGATTCATTAGTGTTTTTGGCAAAAGTTTTGAACTGACATTTCACTTTTTTGTCACGCTATTTCATCAGGTGGCAATGCTGTCCGGTCCTAGTGCAGTCAGAGGGGAAGAGTTAGGGTCAAAGGTAAGGCCTATTAAAGGCATTGTCTCCCCCCCCCCCCCCCCCCAAAAAAAAACAAAACAAACATGCTCATTATTTACTCCTTAAGTTGTTTCAAATTTTTAAGATTTTCTTTATTTTGTTGAATACAAAATAAGATATTGTGAAATAAAGCTGGATTGGGGGGGGCGTTGGAGTCATAGGTCCCCACCAATGTCCAGAGCAAATCTACTCCCTTGGACTTACTTACTGTTTCTGTGCGTTTGAATGATGTCACGCTACACGGGTGAAGAAGCGCTTCACATGGCTCTGGACAGCGATGAAGAATTTACTTTCTCATCAGAGGAAGAGCAAGACTCAGACGAGGAACGGCTTTATTTAGAACAACGTCTGGACTCAGTGGAGGATGTAATTCCTGACCAGTAAGTCTTTTATTCTCACCATCACTGCTCTATATTTTATATGTACATTTGGAAAATACTAAATACCAGCGAGAGTAAAATTGGTTAAAATATTAAATATGCACGCTTACAAGCCCGCAATAAAATCTGATTACGATCTGTCTAAAGTATTATTTATTTATTTATATATATATATATATATATATATATATATATATATATATATATATATATATATATATATATATACACACGTGTTTTGTATTGTTTATACCGTGTTTCAGATGGTCAAATTGTTCCCCAGCTGTTGTTAGTGAATGATTGTAAGCGCGTCCATTCTTCAAGTTTAAATTTTGGTTTTTGTTTAGGACTGTGGCCGCATCACCGGTGCCGTGCACAACAGAGGTGGAAAGAATAATAACATTTTGTACTCAAGTACAAGTACTGTTACTTCAGTGAAATTTTACTTAAGTACAAGTAAAGTTACAATTATAAAAATCTACTCAACTAAAAGTAAAAAGTAGCTCATTAAAAAATTTACTGAGAGTAAAAGTTACCGAGTTACTTTTTTATTTTATTTTTTTTAACAGCGGGGGTGGGGTGAGGCATTCTAGCGTAGTTCAAAAAAGATCAGCAGATATAAATCTCAAACTAGTTGTTTTTAACTGAAGGAACACCTTTGCATAATAAAGCTGTTGTCTTTCTTGTGCTTGAAAATCAAAGTGGTCACTTAAATATGGTGTTACGTCCCAGTCTAGGGTCATACAGCAAAAGAATGGTTCAGGGTTCTATTTTAAACTGTATGGAAATGGTGGTATATGGCAGAAAGAACTAGATCCAATCATTAACTGATGAAAAAATGAGGTTTGTGTATACACACACACACACACACACACACACACACACTCACACACACACACCAGGAGGAGGATCAGATTCAGGTTGGACCCAGGCCAAAATAATAAACAAAATGGTATTTATATTTAGTAGCTAGATTACCTGCAAAAAAAAAAAAAACAACACAAACAAAAATACAGGTACCTTCCCGGACTCCCTAAACCTATATAAACTATATAAAATATAAACCTAAGCTAAACTATATAAAATACCTGGCTCAAAAAAGTCTCACAGTCTAATATTTCACTGGATTGTTTTAGCTATGATTAAGCTGTGGGACTGCTTTGATAACCTTATATATATTATGTTTATATAATTTTATCACCCCCCCCCCCCCCCCATCATTCCGTACAATAAGTAGGGTTGTTCCGATTCCGATACTGGTATCGGAAATGCAGCCGATACCACAAAAAAATCTGGCATCGGAATCGGCGAGTATTTGAGTCCACGTACCGATCCGATACCATTTTCCTAAACATAACCTATTTATGCCCGCTATGCGCCCAAATTGATATTGCTCCCCCCCTTTATGTATGTGAAGTAGCAGGGCCGCATAATCAGGCAACGGCCCATGAGCTATCGGCGCTATAAAACACAGCGGGGAGTGTACAGTAGCTCGGGGTCTGACTGTTGGGAAGCTGGACTTTGCGACGCGGTGGATTTTATGAGAGACAGTGGTACAAGAGCGGGGCGATGTGATGCGCCCCAGAGACTTTAAAAAGGGGGGCGCCTTTGATCTCCACGAGAGGAGCGCGTGAACGAGCTGCACGAGCTGCGCGAGCTCCCGCGGCTCCTTCACTTCCGCGTCGAGCCCGCCTTCGCATCCCTGCCGCAGAAGGGGAAAAGACCGCAGAGAGCCTTTAACCCTTTCCTTCCCCATTTTTCTAAATAAATGACCCTTTTTCCTGTAAGACCTCGCCTCGTGTCCGTGTTTCATGGTGTCGCCCGTGCACTTAGGGTCGAACCCGTTACACAGGGCTAGTAGTATTTTAATTAAAAAAAGAAATTATATATATATATATTTATTATGTATGTATGTATATATTAGTATATATATATATATATATATATATATACATACATATATAATGTGTATATATATATATATATATATATATATATATATATATACACACACACACACTCACACACACAGTACAGATACACACCCAGGTATCGGATCGGTACTCGGTATCGGCCGATACCCCGAGCCCAAGTATCGGAATCGGTATCGGGAGGGAAAAAATGGTATCGGAACATCTCTAACAATAAGGTAGTCAGCTATCTTCATTTTATTGCCACATAACATCCTGAGCAAATAAATTCCCAAATAAACTCCCTCTTCCAAAAATAAATGGCAGCCACGCCCCTGCTACTAGTGAGTGCACAGACATACAGTGAAATTATCTATAATTATATACAAAGACCAACCAAACCAAAGGGACAAAGCAATAATCAAAGTCAATTGGAGGCAAAAAGTCAAACCAGAATACACAACCAAATATCAAAACGCCAAAATCACAACCTCTTTCATCTTTCCCGCGTCTCTCTCCGGTTTATACATGGTCGCGCTAGTCGATGACGTCACTCTCAGGGCGGAAGCGACCGTGTGGAAGGTCAGGAAGATGCCGATGTCAGAAAACCTGGAGTGGAGTCTGGAGCGGCGCGCGACCAGGACATGATACACACACGCGGCGCAACGGAGCATTTATACAAAGCATAATATTTTTATTATTTTAGCATTTTCATTCATTTATTTTTTACTCAGTAGCGAATATGATTTAAAATGTAGCGAAGTACAATACTTCAAACAAAACGTACTTAAGTAAAAGTAAAATTACAGATTTTTAAAACTACTTTAAAAAGTAAAAATACAGAAAAAAACTACTCAATTACAGTAACGCGAGTAAATATAATTCGTTACTTTCCACCTCTGACAATAATCAAACAAATTGTGTTTAACATATCAGAAAAACCATAAACAAGGGTTAGATAATGAATAAATGAAACAAACCTCTAATGTGCTAGTATAACCCCGCAAGGCTTTGCAGTCTAGCACCATGGAGCATCCAAAGTCACACAGAACACAAGAACCATCAGCTTTCACCAGAACATTACTGCTGCTGAGATCACAGTGTGCTACTTCTGGTTTATTGGCTTCTACAAGATAAGGAGAAAAACAAACAAACAATGTACATTTGGGTTGCATCAAGTGCATCAACTCTGGAATTAATGGCACCTTCCAGAAATATGAGCAGACCTAATTGAAAAACATTTGTTATGAAGTAGGGTTGTTCCGATTCCGATACTGGTATCGGAAATGCTACCGATACCACAAAAAAATCTGCCATCGTAATCGGCGAGTACTTGAGTCCACGTACCGATCCGATACCATTTTCTTAAACATAACCTATTTATGCCCGCTACCTTTGCTAGCTTAGCTTACTTACAGAGTGTCACGGCGTGCGCCCAAATTGATATCGCTCCTCGCTCACTAGTTAGGCGGCCTCCCCCCCTTTAGGTATGTGTAGGAGCAGGGCCGCAGAATCAGGCAACGGCCCATGAGCTATCGCCGCTAATGATCCCGGCGCTATAAAACACAGCGGGGAGTGTAGCTCGGGGTCTGACTGTTGGGAAGCTGGACTTTGCGACGCGGTGGATTTTATGAGAGACAGTGGCACAAGAGCGGGGCGATGTGATGCGTCCCAGAGACTTTAAAAAGGGGGGCGCCTTTGATCTCCGCGAGAGGAGCGCGTGAACGAGCTGCGCGAGCTCCCGCGGCACCTTCACTTCCGCGTCGAGCCCGCCTTCGCATCCCTGCCGCCGAAGTGGAAAAGACCGCAGAGAGCCTTTAACCCTTTCCTTCCCCATTTTTCTAAGTAAATGACCCTTTTCCCTGTAAGACCTCGCCTCCTGTCCGTGTTTCATGGTGTCGCCCGTGCACTTAGGGTCGAACCCGTTACACAGGGCTAGTAGTATTTTACTTAAAAAAAAGAAATGCTATATATATATATATATATATATATATATATATATATATATATATATACAGTATATATACACTGTCCAGATACACACCCAGGTATCGGATCAGTACTCGGTATCGGCCGATACCCTGAGCCCAAGTATCGGAATCGGTATCGGGAGGGGAAAAATGGTATCGGAACATCTCTATTAGGAAGTAAAACAAGTGGCAAAGAGTCTTATTTTCAAAATTTCACGGTTTAGTCAATTCAGTAAATTTGAAAATGATAAGATGCACCCTCTGTATCAACAGGCAGTCTGAAAGGGTTGCACCTTCCAGTGGCGATCCGCAAAATGCAAAGCCTGAACTTCTCCAAGCTTTTGTATAAGCATTTCACTGCATATCATACTGTGTGTGGGTGTCTACATGACAAGTGAAATTTTAAACCAAAATATATTTAAGATATATGTATATTTAGAATCAGGAACTTCTCCAAGTCTCATTAGCACTACAACTAGAGTTTATCATTAAAACTATGGCACAGTTACACAGAAGAGAATTATGGCCACTACATTCAAATAATTAAATAAGTTCCTGAATTTTTTCCCCACAAAATTCTGACTTTAATCATGGAATTGTGACTTAAATTGCGATTAAAGTTTGAATTCAGAGGAAAAAGTAACAATTCTTAGAAAAAGAAATTAGATTTTCACTTTTTTTATGCTACAAAATCTTGGACTACAAAATCCTGTACAATTGAAATATGGAATGCTATAAGTTTATCCATGCCATAAGGTAAACATAATAAAGTAAATATAAATAATAAAAAGGTGTTTTAAAAAATGCCCAAGTTTCCTTAGAGTTACTGAATAGACATCAACACTATTAAAGCTTCAGTACAACTGGAATTATGAGATTCATGCAACTTTATTAGGGTGACAATTATGAGTGGAATTATGAAGATCATCAGGTTAATGTTACTCATTATCTATTTGCTCATACTGCTGAATGGAGGTACAAAATAATGTGTTACACATGGGTCTCACCGTATGAATGCAGATAGGCCAATCCTTGCGATAGGGTCTGAGCTAGTTTCAGCGTACACGCCCAGTCACACACTGCTCTAGATAGAAATACATTCAAAGAACCCTAAAAAAAAAATAATTTTATTTTGGCCAAGCAGAATCAAACTGATACCAAGTAGCAGGATTTCATTACATTTCTCATCTTCTATACCACTTTTTCCTGTATTCAGGGTCGCGGGGGGCCTGGAGCCTATCCCAGGAGCCTTAGGGCACGAGGCAGGGTACACCCTGGACAGGGTGCCAGTCCATCGCAGGGCACACACATACACACACTCATTCACACACTATGGGCAATTTGGGAACGTTAAATAGCCTAATCTGCATGTCTTTGGATTGTGGGAGGAAACCGGAGTACCTGGAGGAAACCCACCAAGCACGGGGAGAACATGCAAACTCCATGCACACAGAGACGGGAATCGAGCCTGGCCGGGAATCGAACCCGGACCCTAGAGGTGCAAAGCGTCAATGCTAACGATTACACCACCGTGAAATATGATGATATTTGAATAAAAAAGGCACACTTTGTATATATATATATATATATATATATATATATATATATATATATATATAAATAAATGTCTAACAGGAACACTGAAACTGAGACTTTACCAGTTCCAAACTATACGTCTCTGCCACATTACTGAGTGTTTTACAAAATAGCACTTTATCCAGCACATTCTATTATTTTCATTGTATTTGGTGTTTCAATCATGCTGCAGCTGTTACTACGTTACTTAGCACAGCATAAAAGGCCACCATAACCGAGACCAAATTTGGGTCATGAAATCACAAAGAACTTCAACAGGAAACAATCCAAATGCACCTGGGTTGCCAGTTCCAAAACAAGCACAAACTCGTTCCCCATTTTTCCATCTGCAAGAAATCTCACAATCCCAGAATGCATCATTAGAGGTAGCTTGTAAGCATCTTTCTCTTTGGTGAACTCTTGTTTTAGTGCTTTAGGAAACACTTTCACAGCCACCGATGATCCCTGGAACGTTCCCTGCCACACGCATCCAAAACTGCCGCGAGCAAGTACCTAGAAAATAAACAAATAGGTTAAATGCAAACAAAAAAAACAATAAAAATAAAACACCAAAATTTATTATTTAATAACATTGATTAAATATTGGTGAATTAATGATTTCATAATTGAACAGAATCTTTACCTTTTGCATCTCCAGTTGTTCACTCAGGTCGTTATTAAGTACCTCTAAGGTATAATGTGTGTCTGGAGGTGTTACGTGTCCTTTATGAAGAGATAATACATATTTATATAAATTATATACTGACATTATAAACATTTAATAAAATAATTTCCTGTAAAGGTCTTTGTTTTCACACAATAAGAAATGGTCCATGGTGCTGTACTTGTTTTTAATTTTGATATGCAAGATCAAAAAATAAAATCATTAATAGTATGAAACATGTATATGTACAAAGGTACAGCCTAGAACTCTATATAAGAACAATTTCTTGCTATTACTGCCAAGGCATTTATACTCATTGGCCACTTAAATAGGTACACCTGTTGAATGTTTTTATTAATGCAAGTATTTAATCAGCCAATTAAATGGCAGCAACTCAGTACATTTAGGCACGTGGACACAGTCAAGACCATCTGCTGAAGTTCAAACCTGAGCATCAGAATTGGGAAGAAAGGTGGTTTTGAGTATGGCATGAGAGGCTGGTTTGAGAATTTCCTAACCTGTCAATCTTCTGGCATTTTCATGCACAACCATCAGAGAGATATACCCTTGTGAAAACGTCAAAAGTATAATAAATTTGATTGATTGCTTAAAGGTCAAAGGTCATATCCAAAAGGTTATGTGAAAGGTGATATAATTAATTTTATTTCGATTACTATATTTAATTTTTGACAGCTAAAGGTCAAAGGTGTCATAAGGAAGGGTAATTAAGAGTAGTTGTGTCTTTCCTGTGAAAGTTTACACGTGTTAGTCATTAAGAGAAGCTGTCGCCTTTCCCGTGAAAAGTAAGAGGGGTGAAAACATCAAACTAATTTTCACAACTAAAGTCAGCACATGCTTAAGTCATTAAGAAAATAGTTGTGTCTTAATTGTTTAAACAGTTGTTTACAACCATCCCTGCCTTCTAAGTCTTTTGACCAATCAGATTAAAGTATCTGACATCACGTCACGACCCCGTTTCCTTAACTTTCTTTAAAAGCATAACACAAAATTTAATTTATGTTAGGGTAAACTACACCAATAAATTAATGATGGTAGAGGAATGAGAATAATCATAGATCACAGTTACTCAAACAGCAAATTCTTATGCATTAATAACACATGAATCATTTCCTTATTCCTCCGACTTAAATATTACACAATCAATACAAATTGACAAAAGAAGTAATAATAATAATAATTAAAACTAAATAAAAATCATTTTACCCGGTTTGCTTGTTCCTGTTACCGTTGTAATAAAGAAATTTAGAAAAGTGGGTGTGGGGTGTGATCTGCAGTACACCCCACCGACAGCCAATCTAAACGCGTTATAAATGTAGAGAGTTGGTCAACTTGGCACACATCCAAGTGAAGGTCTTCACTTTTTCCTGAGTCTCCAAGGAACCTCGTCATTGGAGCAAAATATAATTGGATATAAATATAATTGGAGCAACTCACCGCTTTAATCATACGCTAGATTTAATTATATCCCATGGTATAGATGTCTCTAATATAGAGATCATACCTCAAAGTGATGATATCACAGATCATCACCTCCTGACATATACTCTACCCGTAGAACAGATTAGCTGTGTCTCCCCACGTTATCAATCTGTTAGAAATATGAATCCCACTACTAAAGACAGATTCACAAGTAATCTGCCGGATCTGTCCCAATTTCTTATTAGACCCCTAAATGCAGATGATCTAGATGAAGTGACTAGCAGCATGGGCACTATTTTTACCAGTACATTAGACACTGTTGCTCCCATCAGATTAAAAAAAGTCAGAGATAAAACATTTGCACCGTGGTACAAAAGTCATACTCGCGCCCTAAAGAGAGCAACCCGTAACCTCGAGCGAAAATGGAGGAAAACTAAATTAGAAGTTTTTCGAATTGCGTATAAAGACAGTATGTGCAGCTATAGACAGGCTCTAAAAACTGCTAGGACCGAGCATCTTAGCCAACTGATAGCAAGAAACCAAAACAATCCCAGGTTCTTATTTAGTACAGTGGCTCGCCTAACAAAACCTAAGATGCCCGCAGAGAGTATCCCATCACAGTTTAGAAGTGAAGACTTTATGGACTTCTTTAATGAAAAAATCAATAATATCAGGAAGAAAATAATGGAGGTTCAACCTCTAATAGTATCTCACGATCCAGTTCAGCCTATAGCTTCACATTTAGATTTTCACTGCTTTACAGGTATAGGACAGGAAGAGCTGTATAAACTCTTCACCTCGGCTAAATCAACAACGTGCCTGTTAGACCCAATCCCAACCAGATTTTTAAAAGAAGTGATGCTTACGGTTGGAGAGCCACTCCTAAACATTATTAATTCTTCATTACATCTAGGTCATGTCCCTAAACCTTTCAAGTTAGCAGTTATTAAGCCGCTTCTTAAAAAATCTAATTTGGACGCGAATGAAATAACAAATTACAGACCGATTTCAAACCTCCCGTTCATATCAAAAATACTAGAAAAAGTACTATCAGCTCAAATTTGCACATTCTTGCAGGATAACAACATCCTTGAAGAATTTCAGTCAGGTTTCAGGCCCCATCATAGCACAGAAACTGCACTAGTTAAGATTACAAACGACTTGTTTTTAGCTTCAGACCAAGGCTGCATTTCATTGCTAGTCCTGCTTGATCTTAGTGCTGCATTCGACACTATAGATCGTAATATTCTCATAGATCGCTTACAAAATTGTATAGGTATTCAGGGACAGGCATTAAAATGGTTTAGATCTTACCTGTCTGATCGCTACCATTTTGTAGACCTAAATGGAGAACCGTCTGGTGTAATGCCAGTGAAATATGGGGTCCCACAAGGGTCAGTTTTAGGACCTCTGTTGTTCTCAATATACATGCTTCCCTTGGGTAACATCATTAGAAGACATGGGATTAGTTTCAAATCAAATCAAATTCAAATTTTATTCGTCACATACACAGTCATACACAGTACGATATGCAGTGAAATGCTTACACGACCGCCAGTGACCTTAAAAAGAGAATTAAATCTTACAGTAAGGAATAAATATGAATAAAGAAATAGGAAAATTTTAACTTAACTAGAATAAAAATAGAAATAAAAAATAAAAGTATACTGTACATAAAATGGAAATAAAAATAGAGATATACTGTACAATAGAGATTTTCTTTTAAAATTGAAATTTGGTGGAGGATGTATGGTGTGCAAGTAATTTGCATGGAAACATGTGTTAAGGTGCCTTATTAAAGTGACTTTGTGCAGGGGTCCAGAATGTAAACATAAACATAAATATGAGTTCCAATGTCAGGGTAGATGTGCATGAAAGTGTCCATAGTGTCCGTTGACGTTAACAGGTTGTATTAGTTCTGTGTTTGTGGTGTGAATGTGGTATGGTTGAGAGACCTTATTGCCTGCGGGAAGAAGCTCCTCCTCAGTCTCTCTGTGTTGGCCTTCAGGGAGCGGAAGCGCTTTCCTGACCGCAACAGAGAGAACAGTCCATTGTTGGGATGGCTGAGGTCCTTCACGATCTTCCTGGCCTTGGTCCAGCACCGCTTGGTGTAGATTGAGTGCAGGTCAGGGAGCTTGGTGCGGATGATGCGCTCAGCTGAACGCACCACCCTCTGTAGAGCTCGTCTGTCCTGCATGGTGCTGTTTCCAAACCAGGTCGAGATGTTTCCCGACAGGATGCTCTCTATGGTGCAGGAGAAGAAATTCCTGAGCACCTTGGAGGGCAGTCTGAAGTCTCTCAAACGTCTGAGGTGGTACAGACGCTGCCGGGCCTTTTTCACCACGGTGTTGATGTGACAGGACCATGACAGGCCCTGCGTGATGTGAACACCGAGGTATCTGAAGCTGTTCACTCTCTCCACTGGGCTCTTGTTGATGACGGTCTGGTAGTTCCTCTCCTGCTTTGTACAAAAGTCCACTATCAGCTCCTTTGTCTTACTGACGTTCAGGAGGAGATTGTTCCTCTGGCACCAGTTCTCCAGATTCCCAATCTCCTCCAGGTAGGCCGACTCATCGTTGTTCGTGATCAGGCCCACCACGACAGTGTCGTCAGCAAACTTGATGACGGCGGTGGAGTTGGTAGTGGCCACGCAGTCATAGGTGTATAAAGAGTACAGCAGGGGGCTCAGAACACAACCCTGGGGCGCTCCAGTGCTGAGTGTGAGGGAGGCTGAGACATGACCGCCCATCTTTACTGCCTGTGGTCTGCCAGTTAGGAAGTTGGAGATCCACTGACACATGGGTGAGCTAAGTCCCAGGTGCTCCAGCTTGGTGGTGAGTGTGGAGGGAATTATGGTATTAAATGCAGAGCTGTAGTCGATGAAGAGCATTTTCACATAATTTCCCCTCTTATTGTCCAGATGGGTGAGAGATGTGTGGAGGAGATATGAGATTGCATCGTCTGTGGAACGGTTCG
This sequence comes from Channallabes apus, assembly GCA_030522415.1. NCBI lineage: Eukaryota > Metazoa > Chordata > Actinopteri > Siluriformes > Clariidae > Channallabes > Channallabes apus. The sequence goes on from CM060108.1 coordinate 2,712,769, forward strand.
GACGATAAGCGAACTGTAGTGGGTCGAGTGTGTCCGGTAGTGAAGAGATGATGAAGTCTCTGACCAGGCGTTCAAAGCACTTCATCACTACTGAGGTGAGGGCTACAGGGCGATAGTCATTGAGGGAAGCAGGATGTGGTTTCTTTGGAACAGGAACAATGATGGACTCTTTGAAGCATGTGGGGATCACCAACTGAGATAAAGAGATGTTGAATATCTCAGTGAACACAGGTGCTAGCTGGTCTGCGCAGGATCTGAGGATATGACCTGAGATACCGTCTGGTCCTGCTGCTTTCCTGGTGTTCACTCTCTTGAAGGCTCTCCTCACGTCGTGCTCGGCGATGATGAGCGCGTTCCCGGTGCTGGCAGTGTCTTCCTGTCTGCAGCCGTTAGCGCCGCTAGCATTTGCGCCGTTAGCATTAGCGCCATTAGCATTAACATTCCTAGCGTCTTTAGCTGCAGCATCGAAGCGAGCGTAAAATGTGTTCAGCTCGTCTGCCAGAGTCGCGTCCGCGTTCGTCATACCGGATGTTGCTGCTTTATAATCCGTTATTGTTCTCAGTCCCTGCCACAGGCTCCTAGAGTCACTCTGTTGAAGCTGTGACTCTAGTTTTCTCCCGTAGCGCTGCTTCGCCTCTTTCACCGCCTTCCGGACGTTATATGACGCAGCCTTGTACGGTTCCATGTCCCCCGACGCAAGTCCGGTGTTGTAGGCAGCGGTGCGAGATCTCAGAGCGTCGCGGATGGTTTTATCCACCCACGGCTTCTGGTTGGGAAACGTTCTGATAGTCTTTTTCTCTACCGTATCGTCCACTAGCTTTTCAATAAATCCCACAACCGCTTCCGTAAACACGCTGAAGTCATCATCGGAGCTGTTTCTGAACATGTCCCAGTCTGCGTCATCGAGTGCGTCCTGTAACGCGGCCACCGATTGGTCCGTCCAGCACGCGACCTCCCTCTGAGCCGGCACTTCCTGTTTCAGCCTTTGTTTATATTTTGGCATGAGGAAGATGGCGGCGTGGTCGGATTTACCAAACGCTGGACGAGATTGTGCCTTGTAACCGTCTTTGACCGTGGTATAACAATGGTCCAGTGTCCTTTCGCCTCTGGTGGGGCAGGTGATGTGCTGATAAAAGTTCGGCGCTGCGTGTTTGAGGTTGGCACTATTAAAATCCCCCGCCACAATGAGCGCAGCGTCCCGGTGTTGTGTCTGGTGCTGTGTGAGCGCCTCATGCAGCTCGCATAAGGCAGTTTCAGTGTCTGCTTGTGGTGGGATGTAAACGGCGCTGATTATGACCGATGTGAACTCCCGTGGAAGATAAAATGGACGACACATGATGGACAGTAGTTCCAGGTTTGGTGTGCAGGAGCGTGTAAGAGGAACAACGCTCGCGCTGTTGCACCAGCTGTTGTTCACCATTAAGCACACGCCGCCTCCTCTTGACTTCCCCGAATCCCGCATCCTGTCCATGCGGTGAACTGAGAAGAACTCGGCCGGCTGTATGGCGTGGTCCGGTACTGCTGGGTTCAGCCATGTCTCGGTGAAGCAGAGGAATTGCAGTTTCGAATGTCTCTCTGGAACTTTATCCTGGCCCTGAGGTCATCTAGTTTGTTCTCCAGTGACTGGACGTTGGCGAGCAGGATACTAGGCAGAGGTGTGCGGTGTGCACGGGTTCTCAGCCGGTTCCTCACACCAGCTCGTCTGCCTCGAGGCCTCCGCTTCGCGTCGCGTCCATTGTTCTCCCTCAGGATCTCACTCGGCCAGCTCGGATCCGGAGTTAAAAACGTCGAATTGTGAGTACATTGTATACCAATAGAAACAAGAGTGTCTCTATCATACCTAATGTACTCAATGGTGATGATTTTGCTGATTTTAAAACAAGGAAAACTAATTTAAAAAACAAAAACAAGGAAAAGGTGGTGTGGAAAAAATTTTATTGAATTATAATTGTAGTCAAGTGTAAGGTACCAAATACCCAGAAGGCCTCTGTCTAAGAGGCCTTGATCCAACTCGCTACAAAAACAGAAAAGGCGCCTGCACGACAAATTGAGGAAGTGAGAAAACACGCAGGCAGGAGGCAAGGGATAGGTAACAGACAAGAAAACTAAAGAAAAAACAATAATATCAATAATATTTACTAACATTTTATCATTATGTACTAATAATATCTACTCGTAATATCTACATGGTTAATGATAATGTTTGTTGTAATGATAATTAAAGAAAAAATATGCAAAGTGTGACCCAAGAACAACCCGTACACACAGAGCGCAAGAAATTAAGGAACTTTATTGGAGGAAAAAATACAGAAAATGCAAGCATTGATAAAAATTATAAAAATAAACTTTCGGTTCTGCTTTAATTGGGACACAAAGTGAAAAAAGCCAGACTTCTGCTTTTAAGAAGCAGAAAAACAGCATAAATAATATTTGTTATAAAGAAAAAATCTAATTAATCAGTAATTTTCAGCAATATCATCCTCAGAGGTAGGCCCCTCAGAGTTCTAACCAGATGCAAATTGTGGTGGTTCGGTTTGAGTAGGGGAAGGTGTAACCACCTGCTCCCAGAAGGAATCTCAGATGAGAGGATGAGGAGAAGAACGCTGCCTGCGAGCTAGAATTAAACAAAATTAAAGAGAATTTAGTAAACATGGGTTTAGTAAATCTGGGAAAAAATGCACTCTGCACATATTAAAAGAAACATTACATTAATAATTTTTTAGTAGTATAGGACCTAAGAACTAGCAATATAAATAATCATACCAATAATCAGATTAATGTGATTGTTTTAAACTAACCATAGTATAGGAATAGTAGCAGGTAAATGAAAAATAAATATTAACAAACCTAATCAATGAACTGATTTAAGCTGATTTAATTAATCTTTAATCTTAATATCTATCCTATAATAATTAAGTAAATTAAACAAAAGTATACTAGTTGATATATAAGTTCAAAATCATTAAAATAATCATGTAGTTATAAAAAGAGATTTAATGTATAATCAAAATGAATAACCAGAATATATTAAAGTACTAATAGATAAATAATCTCTATACAAGTAAATACATAATGGACAGTTAAAGACAAATTAGATAAAATTAACTATGATAAGAACAACCAAAATATAATACTTACACATCTTGATGAGGAAGATTTTGAAAGATTGCGGCTTCCACAAAAACCCAAGTTACCAGCGGTGGTCAATGGTCTGGTCAAGAAAAAAAGGAATAAACTAAACTTTCTCCAAAAAAGGAGAACGTAAGACCGTCTAACGTCTTAGGCCTGCCCAGACATGAATAAATATGAGATGAGAAGCAATTGGGAGGTGCCACATCAATCTGATCAGAACAGAATTAGCTCACATCTCATGAATATTAAAAAGGTCTCGTGACTTAAGAAGGAGCAAACAATGATGTAATTGTTAAGTGAAGGTATATAAACCCTGTAAAATTAGGGAAGTGAGAGAGGAAAGGAGAGAAATCTTGCAGTTTTTATCTGTCCGTCTTTTGTCTGGCTAGTCCACAGTCACCAAGCATCAACCCTGCACACACACATGCCAATTTTTGTATTCCATATTATTATCAAATGGTTCCCTCACAAGCACCCATGTCCGAACAGCACATGCTTAGAGTTACACGGGGTACAGAGCGGATGATGGAAGAGCAATTATTTAGGAATGCGCCGTTTCCAGAACATGTAATAGCTCTTGCATTAACTGCAATGAACGTGGACTTGTTATGCTTGCCGATGCAAATAGTATTTTCAATCCCGCATGCTCGGGGTGGACATATGTTTGTAAGGCGATATTATTTGGGAAGAGAAAGAAGACTTCAAAAGAAGACATACATATTAAATGTCGGTGGTAGAACTGTTTAAGTTAAAATACAGAGTAAGAAATGAGGAAGCAAAAATGAGATTAATAATAAAGTACATAAATATTTAATTAATATAAAAGAATTTAAAATAAATAAAATATGCATATATATATAAGTAGAATCTAATCAAAATGATAACCGTTATTGTTATTACATTGTGTTTGAGTGAGTTGAAGCAGACGTGGCTGTGGGTGAATCAGGAAAACAGCAGCGCACGTGACTGACTAACATGCACCACGAACATTGAGGAAAAGAAATCTCCTGTGGCGAGCAAAGGAGCGGTCTGGTTGATCAACTTGGACGCCTGGTTGCTGAGGGAGAAGACTCCACATAGTAAAAATTCTTATAAAAGCTATTATTATTATAATAAATATAGATGAAATGTGGACATATGTTAAAACAATATTATAACGACTGCTACTGATAAACCTATATTTACTAGAATTTTTGTCTGTAAATGTTCAAATACAATGTTAAAAACCATTTAAACTAAAGAAACGGAACATAACTGCTCACAAGCAAGCGGCTGTGAAAACATGTGGTAGATCTTAATTTAGAAACGTCTAGAGGCGGAGTAGAGGAAGCACGTGAGGATCTCATAATTCAACGCCATTGTTGTAGTTTCTACTGCTATATTGTAATTCTCTGTGGCGCCATCTAGTGTACCCTATAAAAATTACATGTCATTGTTAAATTCCAAGGGGAAATGCTTTCATAGTGTGGGGAACAGAGGATCCTCTTACCAACAAATAAATAAACAAATACTAGATAATAAAGAATAAATAAGAATTTATAAAATATATTAAAGATAAATAAATAATAATAATTAAATAATTAGTAAAATTAAAATAAAATCTTTAATGAATGAATAGAATCATTCCAAAATGGATAAACCAGTAGAAACTATAATTGAACAACACCATCTACTAGAGAAGGATATCAGAAAGTATATGAAGAAATGGCATGACAAAACAAAAGGATGTTCAGACCAATGGCCTATTAATGGGTCATTCAACTTGGAAACATGTACCCAATTAAGACAGAAAATCATAAGCTGGGGAGCAGAAAAGAAGAAAAGAGAAATGGAAGATAAACTTAAACTCAAGTTAAAAATAATAGACTATTTTAAGGAAGAAGGACAGCGTAGATGGAAAAAGCAACAGGAAAAAAACAACAAATGATGAATATAATATTAAAAAGAGAAAAAGAAATCAAGGACACCGAACAGAAAGACAAATGTGAACAAGAAGAACTTACAGAAAGGCAAGATGGACAGAAAGAAACATTTCCGCCATCACCAGAGATGTGCATGAGGCCATCGCCCTACAACACTGAACAATCCCTGGAGAATAAAGTATATCCTACTATCCCGATGATGGGAGTAACAACAATTGAAGATGAATGGACAAATGTAGAATTGCAATTTCATGGGACACTGAATGGAATAGCAAGATCAGCAGATCAGGAATTAAATCTAAATTCTGCTGGTAGAGGAGCTGGAAGAAGAGCACACTTTCAAAAAGTATCATCAGATTCAAAAAGCATCTCAGAACGACATGCGACCAAAGGATTATCACGTGAAGAAAGTTCAATCCTCCCTGCAGACCAATCATGAAGAAACGTTATGGATAAGAATGCTCAAACATATTGGAATGAATATCCTAGTACCAGTTCTCCACGAGGGCAAGGAACCATGAAACCTCAATGGATCCCACATCCTGGTGAAAAACCAAGCCTGGAAAAAGAACTACTCATCCGTCGACAAAGTGAACCAAGTACACGACCAAAAAGTTCTGCCAACCTGCAGTCGGAATTTGAAGAAAGAAAGAACATCAAGGAAAAAGATAAATCTGTAAACAAACAAGGACAATTAGTCAAACTGGAAGGAGAAGTGAAAATCACTCCATTAGAAGAAGAGGATAGATCTCTTCAGAAAATCCTTGAAGATATCAATGGAAAAACTTTCACTGAATTAACAAAACAAATAAACCTAACTGAGGTACACAGAGAAGCCTTGAAGGAAAGTCAAAGCTTATTAAAAGCTTTAAATGAAATGGCATACAATATGAAGGATATGTCGCAGAGCAGTGCAACACGAGAGCAGTGTTCTGCTGTAAACGAAGAGCCCAATGATGAAGAAATATTGAGAGGCCTAAATGGAAAAGAAAATAGTATTGAACAACAAACAGGAAGAGAAAAACGGCTACAGGGTCTACGATCACAGAATCAAGACGCAAATATAACAAGCCGCACAGAAGAAAATATGGATGTGGAAGGGGAAAAAGCCAGCCAAACCATGAGAGTACTGAGAGATAGATCCACTCTGAAACAACCAGATCGATATAGCAACAAGACACTTGCATGTTTTCAACATGAAGAATGCCAAAGGGAAAAAGAAAAGAGAAGGCAAATAGATGAAGATGAGCCTGCAACCTCCTCATCCCAGTGTCCACTAATAGTAAAAGGAACAGCACTGCACTATGTACCATGGTGTTTTATGGATGTGACTGGTCTCATAGGCAGACTTCCAGATCTGTGTGAAGGAGCACAAAGATGGATCACCCAATTTGAAGAAAAAACAATGGGCCACCAACTGGCCCTTGGAGACATCAAGGCCATACTAGGTCAAACCATCGGAAAAAACAAAACCACAGAGGTTCTTCAAGAAGCTGGAATGCCGCCTGAGGCTGAAGATGCCAGATATGATCATTTCCCATTGGGACCCAACAGAAACAATATCTGGGGAGCCCTAAGGAAAATGTATCCCACAAAAATGGATCCAGGACGGTTGGAAACTATCAAACTGGCTGAAGAAAAAATGTAGTCAAGTTCATACAAAACTTCCAAGATGCCTGGAGAGATGAAACTGGTGGTCATTGGGATGAAAATGATACAAGTAGGGGCTTGTTTAGGATGATGTTAAAGAAAACTTTGCCACTCTCAGTACAGGAAAAGTTGGATGAAGTGATTGGCCTCAACACCATGGCCTGGAAAACATTTCAAGCCCACATAATCCATTTCGTCAATCAATATCGAAAAGCAAAATTAGAAGCAAAAGAAATGTCCACTAATTTGATGACACAACTGTGTAAATCACAACTAGGTGAAATTGTAAGAAACAAACAAGAAGAAAAAGAAAAGAAGAAGGAGAAGGAAGCCGCTGCCAAATAAGCTGCACTTATGGTGAATCCACAATCACCTTATCCTCAAAATCCTCCGAGACAAACGTATACACCAGGACATCGAATGACAAGACCACCCCAATATGGCAGAGGCCGAGGAAGAGGATGTTGGGCTTGTGGTGATTTACGCCACATTAGAAGAGACTGTCCCCATGTCAGTTTCCTGTGGGGAGACAGAGTGGAAAGATCTGAACAGCAAGGACAGACATTGGGACCCCGAGGACCTCAAGGATCACAGTCAGACCAAAATTCGCCAGCTACACAACAATCTGGCTGGTCAGACACATGGAGGGGACAAAACCAACCAAACCAAAGACACGATCAACCACCTCCACCAAGTCAAGGTGGACAATGGGGAGGCCCCTCTGAAGGCCAAAACCCTAACTACTGAAGATGCCCAGAGGAGCCTAATAAGGGGGAGCTTATGCAGTTTGTCACCACATTATATCCAGCTCAAGAACCTACGGTGACAGTGAAAATAGGACAATGTCTAGAAGCACCGTTTATGATTGACACCGGAGCTACATACTCAAGCATTGGACAAGCAGGCTCTAGACTCCCCCTTACCCGTAAAGCAATACAAACAGTGGGCTTCTCGGGAAAAACTCAGACTTTACGGTTTACCGAGCCTCAAGAACTAACATTGGATGGGGTAACTATCAATGCTCCACTACTTTATTCCCCGCATGCACCTATGAACCTCTTGGGAAGAGACACATTATGTCAATTAGGAGCAAAAATACACTGTGGACCAACAGGATTCTGGGTTACCTTTCCAGAAACCGTAGCAACACAATGTCTACTCATCCATAATCCAGATACAACACCTAAAGAAGTTAATGTGGTATATTGGTTAGAATACAACCAACCATCTGGTCTCTGGAACACTTATCAAGAATGGAAACCATGGATTACTCATTTACGACCAGATTGTCGGGAAATAGACTTACCACTACATTGCACCATAAAGTATGACTCAAACCATGATGAAGAATTTGCCACATTGTGGGAAGACTTGATAGAAGGCAGTGAAATGGACATGAAAACCATGGAAATCATAATCGGCCCTCAAGGAGTGGCAGCTATTGCACAACTGCCCGAAAAAGTTCAAGATTGGTACCAAGTTGAACATGCGGTGCCGCATGTCTCTCTGATGATTGCGGAAAATTTTGAACAAAAAGACTTAGGTAAGATGGTTAAGGAAGCCAAACAAATTAGCGAAAGGGAACCAACTTTGAATCCATACATACATCTATCACCTGATAGGAAATTCATGTATATATCACAAGAAAACATAGGCAGCGTTGTTGCCACACATGTAGATATAGAATTACAAGATAAAGATACGGCAATTGCACAAATGTCAGTTATTGAAGATGAAGAAAGGGAACTAGAGGAAAAGATACTTCAAGAAGTTCCAGAAATATTATGGTCTAAGCATCATACAGATGTAGGACTAGTCAAATCAGCGGGATTAGTAAAAGTCCAAGTTAAACCTAATGCCCGGCTCCCATATGTAAAACAGTATCCTCTGTCATCCGAAGCAATTGAAGGCATCAGACCCACAATCACAGGACTGGTGAAAGCTGGAGTGCTTATTCCCACTTCAAGTCCTTGTAATACTCCTATTTTTCCGCTACAAAAGGAAACCTCTAAAAAATGGAGATTGGTTCATGACCTCAGAGCAATTAACAAAATAGTAATTGCAGACACTCCTGTAGTTCCTAATCCACACACAATATTGTCCAATATTCCAGAGGGGACTAAGTGGTACTCAGTTATCGATTTATGTTCCGCTTTTTTCAGCATTCCTCTGCATCCCGACTCTCAGTACTTGTTCGCCTTTACTTACGAAGGTCAACAATATACGTACCAATCTTTAGCACAAGGATATGTGGAGTCTCCTTACCTATTTAACCAGGTGTTAGCGCGTGACTTGGCTACGCTCTCGATAACAAGCCGTCTGTTAATATACGTTGATGACATTTTAATTTGCAGTCCAACAAAAGAACAATGTCAAAGGGACACAGTGAAAGTGTTGACTATGCTGGCAGAAAATGGACATAAGGTAAGCAAAGATAAATTACAGTTCTGTAAGCAGAAAGTTGAATATTTAGGGCGAGTGTTAGAAGGAACCAATAAAAAAATTTCACCTACCCATATTGAGGTCATTTTAAAAGCTCCTCAACCCCAGACAGTAAAACAAATGCTATCATTCTTAGGAATGGCAGGGTTTAGTCGGCCCTGGATATGCGATTTTGCGTCCCAAGTGCAACCGTTAAGAGATCTGATTAAAACTGTTGTTCGAACCAAACCCAACTCGCCAATCATCTGGACACCTGAAGCATTAGCTTCATTTAATTGTATTAAGACATCGTTAGCTTCAGCACCTGCTCTAGCTAGTCCCGATTATACCAAACCATTTCAGTTATACGTTTCAGAACGACAAGGATTTGCCTCTGCCGTACTAACCCAAACGCAGCATGGAATGGGCAAGCAACCCATAGCGTATTATAGTACTGCTCTTGACAACATTGAAAAAGGGATGCCCCCATGTTACAGAGGTCTTGCAGCAGCTGCATTTGCTTATAAAAAAGCATCAAGCATCACTATGGGACATCCAACCACTCTGTATACTACGCATGCAATACATGCATTATTAACTAGCCAAATGTTTGTGATAACTAATGCACGTTGTTCTGCGTATGACGTCATCTTATCAGCATCCGAACTAACCATTGAACGATGTAAAACCGTGAACCCGGCTAACTTAATAGTATTACCAATAGACGGAACTCCTCATGATTGCTCAGAGGAGTCAAACAAATTTGTTAAAGCCCGACCGGACTTAGAAAACCAACCGCTAAAAGATGCAGAGCAGGTATTTTTTTGTAGACGGATCGTGTTTCCGAGACCAATGTGAAAATAAAGCTGGATACGCTATAGTATCCCCAGCCGCAGACAATAAAACGTATCATGTTGTTTCCTCTGCCTTCATCCCTCAGCCATGTTCTGCCCAACTGGCGGAAATTAAAGCGTTAACAGCTGCCTGTAACCTCGGCACTGGAAAAATGTGTACTATATATACTGATTCATCATACGGGTATGGGGTAATTCATATTTTTGGAACAATATGGGCACAGAGAGGATTTTTGCGAACTGACGGATCGCCAATTTCTCATGGACAAGCAATATCTGACCTCTTGCATGCTATGACACTCCCTTCAAAATTAGCTGTTGTAAAATGCCGTGCTCATAAGTCAGATGGATCATTCATTTCACGAGGCAATGCCGCAGCAGATGAAGCTGCAAAGAAAGCAGCCCTGGGATCTGCTTCTACTTGCGTCATGATCCCAGTAGTTACGGGAGACATAGAACCTGTTGATACTGAATTAACTTTAAAGCACATTGCAGAAATGCAAAACTCAGCCCCTGCTTATGAAAAAGCTATTTGGACAAGGCGCGGAGCAAAACTCGATCAAGATACTAACATCTGGTGTAGTTGCGAAGGGCTTTTTGTAGCACCTGCATCATACCTCCCCATGTTAATAAAGTCTGCCCATGGAATTGATCATTGCGCCAGGGGGGAAATCCTACGTTCAATACGCTCAGAATGGTGGTCACCTTATCTTGCCAGCCAAATCGATAACTATTTATCAGCATGTGAAATTTGTGGTCAATATAACATAAGAAAAGCATCAACAACTCCACTAGGACACATTCCTCAACCCATGGGCCCTTTTAGACACTTAATAATGGATTTCGTAGATATGATAGATCGCAAAGGAGGGAAAAGATACATTTTAGTCGTGGAAGACCGATTTAGTCGATGGGTAGAAGCTACTCCTACTGCTAAAGCAGATGCAAAAACTGTAGCAAAATTTCTAGTTAGAGAAATAATTCCACGATTTGGGATTCCAGATATATTAAGTTCGGATAATGGATCCCACTTTGTAAATGACGTTATAAAATCCGTCACTGAGGCTTTATGCATAACACACAAATTAGGATGTGTGTATCATCCACAATCACAAGGGATGGTAGAACGCGCCAATGGAGTATTAAAGACTAAAATTGCCAAGATCTGTGCGAGTTCTAAATTATCTTGGATGGACGCATTGCCCCTAGCACTAATGAAGATGCGATCTCAAACCAATCGCATGACGCACTTAACTCCACACGAAATACTCACCGGAAGACCAATGTCTGTTCCCCGCATTCGCACACCATATGATGGACCTGCTCTTGAACAGCTTGAAAATGAAATGGAGAGTTACGTCAAACATTTAACGGATATTCATAAAGTTCTATTTTCACAGACTAACGAAGCAACTCATGGAGGAACAATTAACAAGAAAGGACTGCAATCAGCAAATATAGGGGACTGGGTGTATATCAAAGTATTTAGACGAAAACACTGGGCACAAGGCCGCAGAGAAGGACCATACAAGGTGGTGCTTGCCACTCCAACAGCCATCAAGGTAGAAGGTAAAGAACACTGGTATCACTTAAATCACTGTTGCAAGGCTAAAGTTCCGAAAGACATTGAGACACCACCAAAGGACATAGAACTCTCTTCGACAGAACAACATTTCGACAGTAATCATTTCAACAATGATGATAGTGAAAATGAAGAACATGGTCCAGCACACCGTACCCGAGCACGAGTAAAAGCTATACAACCAGCAGCTTTATAAAAAAAGTGAAAGATTTGTTATGAGAAAAAGCAATGATAATAACCTAAGCCTGTATTAGAAATAGTATTACTTTGTTTAATTGAGAACTAATCAGATACTAGCAGAACATTTTCTGACATTAATAACAACTCACAACAGAACCATCACCATGCGACAGCAACACAGACTAAATTATGCTAACATACATACATTGACATTAGCAATGGGTTTCATGATCGGAACTGTCATCATGATAAGAATGTTGTATATAGTACAAAATAGAATGACAAATCCTGAACCCCTTGACCCTACTCGAAATGACTACATGCCCGACATAAGTTATCGATACAAGCGAGCCATTAACATGACTCGCAATCGCATTACCATCCCATATATCATAAAAAAGAACGGAAATACTCACAACATAGTCATTGATTTGAATTCTAACAAAATGATCCACCTAAAAGAAATACTCCATCAACATGTAGGATGTGGAATGGCCATGTTAGTCTTAGGAAATGGAAAAACCATGGTGTCACCGTACAAAACACTCGTTGCCACATACCAGGCCCAAAAGTACAACCACTATATAACATTATCATTAGAAACTGATTTCTTTATCATGACTGGTAAACCTAAAGACGAACGCTGTAAATATGGGAAAAAGATATGGATGGCCAAGTGTATACCCTAGCAAATTCCAATACCTTAACTATAGTAAAAGGAGTTAAAGACTCAATAATGATTAAATTCAACGTCCGATGTACTAAAGTCGGATGCTGGCCCTTCTCTGAAACCACCAACAATTCTAAAAACATTCCACAGATACACTATGCTTCTAGAGAATTCAGGTTAGCAGCATATAAGCTAGTTACTGGAATCATCACATCACCGAAAACTCAGAATACACACACGTACCAACATGAAAGCATGTACAAACAATGGCTAACATACAGTGCCCTTAGCGTAACTAATGAAACATGCATTGTCTGTCATGAAAGAAATAGTCGTCCTTTACTAATTAGACCCACCAGAGGGCTAGATGAGTGCTCTCAACCTCCATATAGCACTAAATTTCTATGCCCAATGGCCTGTCTACTTGGAGCAGCGGCCAAACCCTCTGGTGCAGAATGGATGCGTAATTTAAGTACTAGCTGCACTTACTCACCCATAGACACCTCAGAAGAGACACACCCTAATGTATACATAAAAGCCATAACTAAGTTACCATTATGCCTATGTTCCAATGGAGAAATTCCTGTAGGAAATGCCTCTAAGCAATGTGAATCTGTAATGGACACCCAAAACACATTAATTGCAACTCGCATTTTATGTAAAAAGAAATTAGATTACTCGTGCACTGAAACAGATAAAGCATTCCTAGTAATACCAAGTCTACACAAAGGTACCCGACCACTAGCTGACATCTTTTGGTATTGTGGAGAAAATCAGGTGCACCAAACATTACCAGATAAATGGAATGGTTGTTGTGCACCTGTTTTGTTAGAAGGTAAAGTACAAGTAATACAATTTGATTGGTCCCGACTATCTCGACCCAAACGCGACACAGATGATTGGACACAATATCTACTTACAGATAATACTAGTGTTTTGCTAATTCAAGGATGGGCACCCGACCCAAATGTTAAAATCGATTGGTCTGGAACTCCAGTAGGGATTCCAGAGCAACACCTTATTATGGATATGACAGGAACAGGACTCACAACTGGCATATTTCCCTGGTTCCAAATTGTGCGTAATACTAAATGGATTAATTATGTATGGTACAATCAACAACGATTCATCAATTACACAATATCCGCTTTAGATTTAGTTAAAGGACAATTGCATGCAACAACACTCATGGCAGTGCAAAATCGATTTGCCATCGACATGATGAGAGCCCCAGATGAAGGGGTATGTGAATTAATAGGAACCTCATGTTGTACCCAAATCCCTCTTCACACTGGTCCACATGGGGCATTAACTCTAGTCATTGAAAGAATGAAAACCCTACGAGATGAACACGTACAAAATACAATTGCCACCCATAAGACATGGACACCATGGTTCTTCTCAGCCGACTGGAAGGCATACTTAACTAGAATAGGCACCATGATAGGAGCAGTCCTGTTAGCCACTTTACTAATAATCTGTTGTGTTATACCCCTAATAAGAGGAATAATCAGTAAAATCGGAAATAATTTACTAGGACAATATGTAATGCTAATACGTGAAACTGAAGCACCTGAACCACCTGTTGAACATAGCTATGAAACAATACCTACTATGAGAACTAGCTTAGTCATGGAAATTGAAGAAGACAGTACTTTATAAATGTTAAAACAAATGCAGGCATGTAAATATGTAAATGCAATCCAGAATTCATATATGCAAAGTATATAACAAATCTAACATTATGAATATTATAAAATCAAGACTAACAAAATATAGAATATATATAATGATGATAATTGCTATAAAACGTTGATTTACTGCATTATTATGTATCAGTATGTATGTAGTTTAGTGTGTGCAGGATCAAGACATTACTATGGCGACAGGAGGCAGAGATTACCATCTCACTGTTGACATGTTCATACATGAACTGATCCATAAAGAATGCCAAAAAGAGGGAGGTGGCACAATATGCTACGTCTGTCAGCAAGCAAGTCTTCACCACTCTGACACAAGCCTTGCACCTTGGGTAGGACAGTACATTCCGAATCTTAGCCTTACAGATCTGAAACAGTGGACTACTGTACATGAGCTTCTTCGTCCTGCTAAACTCCTACTTGACTTTTCAAATCTAATATTGAATCGAGACACGTGGGTACGAGACAAAACTGAAACAAAATACGTTGCAGATACCACTCCTGAACTGTGTATTACTACAACTCAGTGGTACTGCTTGCGAACATTGTCTGTCTCTGAATGTTATGAGACAGAAAATTATCAAGGATACTTAATCTCAGAAGACATTCTTCAATGCCGAACTTTTAACGTTGTCTCTTTCTCAATCAACGATTTTGAGCTATGGAACTCTAATTCAAAGCAACAAGCCTGGTTAGCAAGTCTGCCAACAACCTCCCCAAATAGGACATTCTCACAAAATAATTCAAATCTGTACTATACCAATAAAAACAAAACGGACTATGGATGCATAAGAAACATTTCGTCAACGAACGTAAGCAATTTGTCAATATCATTACCAACATGGATACGTAGACACTATCGTTACCGACAACTTCGAAAACCATGAACTCCTGGTCCATAAACAAATAGAAAAAATGTGATTCATTGTAATTTCTATGTTAATACTTTAATTAAGTTTGATATATTGTATTAATGATTTCAATTTATAGTTATGTTTTTGATTTTTGTCTTTATGTTTTGTTTATGAGTTTTATGTTCATTTTTATGTTCCATAAATCATTACTGCCTTATTGCTGTCGAGTCCTCTGACCAGATGCTAATGCATTGTCGAGTGATAAAACACTGGCAGGGTAGGAATTTTCCCTCAAAATTTGACCATGAGGGTTTTTTGCCTACCCCTGAGCAGAGAACCTAAGATTAGCTATAATCTCTCCTGATTACAAGGTAGTGACCACAAGGTCAATCCGAGAAAGGGATAGAAAATAGCAATTGTTAAAAGGTTCAAGAAATATGTCATTTAATGTTTATATGACTGTTCGCAAATGTGTGTATAATCCATACTTGCTCCTCCTTAAGTATAAGATAAGCGGGACTGTGGAAATTTGAGTAAAGCCATATTTATGGCTTTCAGGGGGGACTGTGGAAAAATTTTATTGAATTATAATTGTAGTCAAGTGTAAGGTACCAAATACCCAGAAGGCCTCTGCCTAAGAGGCCTTGATCCAACTCGCTACGAAAACAGAAAAGGCGCCTGCACGACAAATTGAGGAAGTGAGAAAACACGCAGGCAGGAGGCAAGGGATAGGTAACAGACAAGAAAACTCAAGAAAAAACAATAATATCAATAATATTTACTAACATTTTATCATTATGTACTAATAATATCTACTCGTAATATCTACATGGTTAATGATAATGTTTGTTGTAATGATAATTAAAGAAAAAGTATGCAAAGTGTGACCCAAGAACAACCCGTACACACAGAGCGCAAGAAATTAAGGAACTTTATTGGAGGAAAAAATACAGAAAATGCAAGCATCGATAAAAATTATAAAAATAAACTTTCGGTTCTGCTTTAATTGCGGCACAAAGTGAAAAAAGCCAGACTTCTGCTTTTAAGAAGCAGAAAAACAGCATAAATCATATTTGTTATGAAGAAAAAATCTAATTAATCAGTAATTTTCAGCAATATCATCCTCAGAGGTAGGCCCCTCAGAGTTCTAACCAGATGCAAATTGTGGTGGTTCGGTTTGAGTAGGGGAAGGTGTAACCACCTGCTCCCAGAAGGAATCTCAGATGAGAGGATGAGGAGAAGAACGCTGCCTGCGGGCTAGAATTAAACAAAATTAAAGAGAATTTAGTAAACATGGGTTTGGTAAATCTGGGAAAAAATGCACTCTGCACATATTAAAAGAAACATTACATTAATAATTTTTTAGTAGTATAGGACCTAAGAACTAGCAATATAAATAATCATACCAATAATCTGATTAATGTGATTGTGTTAAACTAACCGTAGTATAGGAATAGTAGTAGGTAAATGAAAAATAAATATTAACAAACCTAATCAATGAACTGATTTAAGCTGATTTAATTAATCTTTAATCTTAATATCTATCCTATAATAATTAAGTAAATTAAACAAAAGTATACTAGTTGATATATAAGTTCAAAATCATTAAAATAATCATTTAGTTATAAAAAGAGATTTAATGTATAATCAAAATGAATAACCAGAATATATTAAAGTACTAATAGATAAGTAATCTCTATACAAGTAAATACATAATGGACAGTTAAAGACAAATTAGATAAAATTAACTATGATAAGAACAACCAAAATATAATACTTACACATCTTGATGAGGAAGATTTTGAAAGATTGCGGCTTCCACAAAAACCCAAGTTACCAGCGGTGGTCAATGGTCTGGTCAAGAAAAAAAGGAATAAACTAAACTTTCTCCAAAAAAGGAGAACGTAAGACCGTCTAACGTCTTAGGCCTGCCCAGACATGAATAAATATGAGATGAGAAGCAATTGGGAGGTGCCACATCAATCTGATCAGAACAGAATTAGCTCACATCTCATGAATATTAAAAAGGTCTCGTGACTTAAGAAGGAGCAAACAATGATGTAATTGTTAAGTGAAGGTATATAAACCCTGAAAAATTAGGGAAGTGAGAGAGGAAAGGAGAGAAATCTTGCAGTTTTTATCTGTCTCCATCTTTTGTCTGGCTAGTCCAGTGCCGTCCATTTACTTTTGGTTGCAATAAACTCTTTTGCTATTTCAGTACTTGAGTAGTTATTGATTTTGTTTGGAAATTTACATAGTTCACAACAAATTTGCCACGACAGTGGTCAGAGCAGTCGTGACGGCAGCCGACCTCACCGTCTTGAACACATCCATTGTTTCCATTGTTATGCTGATGATACCCAATTATATATCTCAACTAAACCAGACGAAATACCTAAGCTGTCTAGATTAACTGAGTGTGTCCAGGACATAAAAGATTGGATGACCAATAACTTTCTTTTATTAAATTCAGATAAGACAGAGATATTACTTATTGGCCCAAAAACCAGCACACAACAGCTTTCACAATTCAGCTTGCGCTTAGAAGGATGTACTGTTATTACCAGCTCAGCAGTAAAAGATCTGGGAGTAATACTAGACAGTAACTTGTCTTTTGAAAATCACATTTCAAATATCACAAAAACAGCCTTTTTCCATCTTCGAAATATTGCTAAACTTAGGAACATCTTATCCGTATCTGATGCAGAAAAACTAGTTCATGTATTCATGACCTCCAGACTGGACTATTGTAATGCATTACTAGGTGGTTGTCCTGCATCCTCAATAAACAAGCTTCAGTTAATCCAAAATGCAGCTGCCAGGGTTCTCACTAGATCCAGAAAATATGATCATATAACCCCAATATTATCATTCCTGCACTGGCTACCTGTTCAGTTTAGAATAAATTACAAAATAGTATTACTTACATACAAGGCCTTAAATGGTTTAGCTCCCACATACCTAACCAGTCTTCTGATGCGCTACAATCCACCACGCGCTTTAAGATCACAAAACTCCGGACTTCTGGTAGTTCCCAGAATTTCAAAATCTACAAAAGGGGGCGGGGCATTTTCATATTTAGCTCCAAAGCTTTGGAATAGCCTTCCAGACAGTGTTCGGGGAGCAGACACGGTTTCTCAGTTCAAAAGTAGACTCAAGACGCATCTTTGTAATCTGGCATACACATAACTCATCCCAGTACTCATACTCCAGTACACCTATACCGAATGGCAACTACGCTAATTCTCCTCATCTGTTCTGTATTTCTCTACCCATCCCGAGGCATCGGGAGATTTTGCCAGCTTCAGTAGACAAAGGCCGACCCTGCGAGGTTCCTGAGGCATCCAGAGAAGGACCAGCTCCAGCTGGATTCAGCTTTATGATGGTTGGAGCTACACATGCTGCTCCTGTGCTTCCAGTGATCCAGACCTCATCTGCCCTCTGCACCTACTGACTCGTCCCTATGCTGAACTGGTCTTCATGTCAATTTAAATAATTTCTGTCATATTGAATTTTCACCTGCACAACACACAAGATGTTATATCATTTCTATCTGTTATCGCCCAGATGAGGATGGGTTCCCTGTTGAGTCTGGTTCCTCTCAAGGTTTCTTCCTAATGCCATCTCAGGGAGTTTTTCCTTGCCACCATCGCCATCACCCTTGGCTTGCTCATCAGAGACATTTCATTCATTCGTCTCATTATTATTATCTGCACATTTTTCTCACACATCCACACTTCCAATTATTTTCTTTTCTATAATTATTATTATTATTATTATTTTTTGTTAAATTTCTTAATTTTTTGTGAAGCTGCTTTGAGACAATGACCATTGTTAAAAGCGCTATATAAATAAAATTGAATTGAATTGAATTGAAATCAGAAACGCCAGATCAGGCGTTTGATATACTCTGTTTAACTGAAACATGGGTTAAACAGGATGAGTATGTAGCTCTAAATGAAGCTAGTCCTCCTGGATACAGCTACATACACCAGCCTCGGTTAACTGGTAGAGGAGGAGGCGTCGCAGTTATTCATGATGATAATCTGTCTATCGTACAAAAACACCGACACAAATTTAACTCATTTGAAATTCTTTATAGTAACATAAGTGTATTTAAGTATATTAAATCAGCTCAGTCGATTCCACTAATTATAATTTACAGACCTCCAGGGCCGTATTCTGAATTTCTTAGTGAATTTGCAGATTTCATCTCAGACCTGGTCATTTCTGTAGACAAAGTGTTAATTGCTGGAGATTTTAACATTCATTTTGAGAATCCAGAAGACCCTCTGAGAACAGCATTTATATCCATACTGGACTCCGTAGGCGTAAATCAGTGTGTAGTAGGACCCACTCATAAAGCAGGTCACACTTTAGATTTAGTAATATTCTTCGGATTAAGTATAGGAAATGTATTCACAATTCCACTGTCTGAAATTATCTCAGATCACTATCTTGTCTCCATTCAAGTGTGTCACAGTGATAATGTACGCACAGCACCGCGCTACCGTATTAAACGTACATTCACATCAACTACCACACAGAGTTTTATCAGTAATCTCCCACAGTTACCAACTTCGATTAGGCCACCGTCTGACCCCACAGAACTTGATCAGGCGACTGAATATTTAGAGTCGACACTTCGTTGTACCTTAGATAATGTAGCTCCAGCTAAAAGAAAAATTATTAGAGATAAGAAACTCGCTCCCTGGTATAACGATCACACGCGCACTTTAAAACAGACTGCTCGGAAATTAGAGCGTAAATGGCGTCAAACTAAATTATTGGTATTTCAAATAGCATGGAAAGAGAGCATCCTGAACTATAGGAAAGCTCTTAGTGTAGCTAGATCAACGTATCTCTCCACTCTTATAGAAGAAAATAAAAATAATCCTAGATTTTTATTTAATACCGTAACCAAATTAACCAGAAATAAGACCACTACAGAAATCTCCACAACAACATCATGCAATAGTGAGGACTTCATGAACTTTTTTAATAATAAAATTGTAAATATCAGGAATAAAATTGAGGCTTTGAAACCGAACAATGTAATTGATACAGATGTTAACCTAGCCATGTCAGATTCAAACCTAGAATACTTTACTCCTCTTGAAGAGAATGAACTAATTTCACTCATCTCTTCTGCAAATTCATCAACCTGTACAGTATATTAGATCCTATACCGACACATTTTCTTAAAGGGGACCTACGGTGCTTCATGCACTTTTTCAAGCTGTTTGGACTGCATTGTGTGTTAGGAGAGTATATTAGATCCTATACCGACACATTTTCTTAAACAGATAGTACCAGTAATACAAACCGGATTCCAAAAAAGTTGGGACACTAAACTAATTGTGAATAAAAACTGAATGCAATGATGTGGAGATGGCAAATGTCAATATTTTATTCAGAATAGAACATAAATCACGGAACAAAAGTTTAAACTGAGAAAATGTATCATTTTAAGGGAAAAATATGGTGAATCAAAATGTCATGGTGTCAACAAATCCCAAAAAAGTTGGGACAAGTTGCAATAAGAGGCTGGAAAAAGTAACAGAACCGCTGTTGAGAATAATTAATTCCTCACTCAGCATTGGTTATGTTCCAAAATCTTTTAAATTAGCAGTTATCAAACCAATAATTAAGAAACCTGACCTCGACCCCTGTCAGCTGTCCAATTACAGGCCAATATCAAACCTCCCCTTTATCTCTAAGATTCTGGAAAAGATAGTAGCGGAGCAGCTATGCTCATATCTACATAGAAATGGCATACATGAACTGTATCAGTCAGGATTTAGGCCTCATCACAGCACAGAAACAGCACTCGTTAAAGTAGTAAATGACCTCCTATTGGCCTCTGATCAGGGTTGTGTAACTATGCTTGTATTACTCGACCTCAGTGCAGCTTTTGACACTATTGATCATGCTATTCTTCTTCACAGATTAGAAAATGTAGTAGGAATTAAGGGTACAGCCCTCTCCTGGCTCAGATCCTATTTGACCGATCGTTATCAGTATGTAGACTTAAATGGTGATTATTCTGCATGTTCTCTAGTGGAGTTTGGCGTTCTGCAGGGTTCAGTTTTAGGCCCACTGCTTTTTTCCCTTTACATGCTTCCTCTGGGCAACATAATCCGTAAGCATGGTATTAGTTTTCATTGTTATGCTGACGACACACAGCTATACGTCTCAACAAAACCTTATGAGAAAAACCATCTTACTAAAGTTGAGCAATGTGTGCAGGACAGAGGTGTCAAGTAACGAAGTACAAATACTTCATTACCTTACTTAAGTAGAAATTTTGGGTATCTATACTTTACTGGAGTAATTATTTTTCAGCCGACTTTTTACTTCTACTCCTTACATTTTTAAGCAATTATCTGTACTTTCTACTCCTTACATTTTAAAAATTCAATTCAATTCAGTTTTATTTGTATAGCGCTTTTAACAATTGACATTGTCTCAAAACAGCTTTACACAATCAAAAGAATTATTTAAGTTTGTATGGAATGTGAATGTGTATGAATCAAAATGTTCAGATAGTCCCTGGTGAGCAAGCCAGAGGGCGACAGTGGCAAGGAAAAACTCCCTGAGACGGTAATAGGAAGAAACCTTGAGAGGAACCAGACTCGACAGGGAACCCATCCTGATCTGGGTGAAACAGATAGCAGGAAATGATATGCATTTATACAGTGTTAGGTTGAGCTATAATAGTTGATGTTAATTGATGTTATAATAGTTGATGTAAAATGGAGTCCAGTAGTTATTCGAGACTCAGATAGACTTGTAGAAAGTTCCAGTCCTGAACTATCGAATTGTCAAGTCCTCAGAGAAACAGCTGACCACACCAGTCGAGGCCAGAACCATTTTCTAAGTGGAGAGAATCATCCCCAGACACCAGACGCATCCTAAAGAGACACACGGGGCATCCATGCGATGAGACCTCCAACCAGAAACCGGGCACCAGGATGGATCAGACAGGTCCGGAGGGCAGAGGGAGTCTGGATCACTGGCAGCTCAGGAACCACATGTGTAGCTCGACAGAGAGAGAGAGAGAGAGAGAAAGAGTGAAAGGGGGAGACAGGGGGAGAGAGGAAAGAGAAAGAGGGGGAGGAAGAGAAGAGGAGGAGAGATTGCAATTAGGTATGGTCACAGTCACAATGTCTAATGTGAATGTATATTTACTGTAGAGTGCAAGCAGGGACTCTTGCAAGCAAGCAGGGACTCAGGACTAACTACAGTATGACAGCATAACTAAAAGGGAGGAGCCAGAAGGAAACGAAAATAAGAAATATATTGTCGCTAAACGATGCAGAAAAACTAGTTCATGCTTTTATCACTTCTAGGTTGGACTATTGTAATGCCTTACTGTCTGGTTGTTCAGTTAGGTGCATAAATAAGCTTCAGCTAGTCCAGAATGCAGCAGCGAGAGTCCTCACTAGAACCAGAAGATATGAGCACATCACCCCTATCCTATCTTCACTACATTGGCTACCTGTGAAATTTCGCATTGATTTTAAAATACTACTCTTGACATATAAAGCATTAAATGGTCTCGCGCCGCAGTATCTGAGCGAACTGCTAGTGTCTTACGATCCGCCACGCCTACTTCGGTCAAAGGATGCAGGCTGCTTATCAGTACCGCGTATTATGAAAACTACAGCTGGGGGCAGAGCTTTTTCTTACAAAGCCCCAAAATTATGGAATAGTCTTCCAAATAGTGTTCGGGACTCAGACACAGTCTCAGTGTTTAAGTCTAGGCTCAAAACCTATTTATTTAGCCAAGCATTTTTATAAATAGATTTGCCATAAGGTAAAGGAGCAGATCTGGGGGACTCATGGACGTAGAGTATTATGGTGAACTGGTATGTTTAGATGCTGTCTTCCTCACTCTCATTTGATCACTCAGGTTTGTTGACAGTGAGGTGATTGTTTGCTTTACAGTACATCTCAGTTCCCCCTCATGTTTGTGTTTCCTTCTGGCTCTCCCTTTTAGTTATGATGTCATAGTTAGTCCTGCTGGAGTCCCTGCTTGCACTCTACAGTAAATATACATTCACATTAGACATTGTGACTGTGACCATACCTAATTGCAATCTCTCCTCCTCTTCTCTTCCTCCCCCTCTTTCTCTTTCCTCTCTCCCCCTGTCTCCCCCTTTCACTCTTTCTCTCTCTCTCTCTGTCGAGCTACACATGTGGTTCCTGAGCTGCCAGTGATCCAGACTCCCTCTGCCCTCCGGACCTGTCTGATCCATCCTGGTGCCCGGTTTCTGGTTGGAGGTCTCATCGCATGGATGCCCCGTGTGTCTCTTTAGGATGTGCCTGGTGTCTGGGGATGATTCTATCTACTTAGAAGACGGTTCTGGCCTCGACTGGTGTGGTCAGCTGTTTCTCTGAGGACTTGACAATTCGATAGTTCAGGACTGGAACTTTCTACAAGTCTATCTGAGTCTCCAATAACTACTGGACTCATTTTAACATCAACTATTATAACATCAATCAACTATTATAGCTGAACCTAACACTTAACACTGTATAAATGCAGATCATTTCCTGCTATCTGTTTCACCCAGATGAGGATGGGTTCCCAGTTGAGTCTGGTTCCTCTCAAGGTTTCTTCCTATTACCATCTCAGGGAGTTTTTCCTTGCCACTGTCGCCCTCGGGCTTGCTCGCCAGGGACTATCTGAACATTTTGATTCATACACATTCACATTCCATACAAACTTAAATAATTCTTTTGATTGTGTAAAGCTGTTTTGAGACAATGTCAATTGTTAAAAGCGCTATACAAATAAAACTGAATTGAATTGAATAATAGCATTTTACATTAAATAATGTATCTGAATTGGTTCTTTTACTTAAATTTCACAAAGTATGGAAACTTGAAGTTTATTACAAATGTTACAAACTGGGTGAATTGATTTCCAGGAGTCTCTTGTTAAAAATAGTGTTTTTAAAAAACATCATCTCACTGTATTACCTAAGCACACATGTCTTTGAGTCAGTTTCAGACATCCCTGATACTTACCCTGATACAGCCAGTAGGGAGAGGGAAAACTGATGATCAGGAAAATACTGTATGTTTCCCATACTTCAATTGAAAGATAGTGTTTTTAAAACATTATTTTATTGCATATATATATATATGTGTGTGTGTGTATATAAACACACACACACACACACACACACACACACATATATATACAGGTCCTTCTCAAAAAATTAGCATATTGTGATAAAGTTCATTATTTTCTGTAATGTACTGATAAACATTAGACTTTCATATATTTTAGATTCATTACACACAAACTGAAGTAGTTCAAGCCTTTTATTGTTTTAATATTGATGATTGTGGCATACAGCTCATGAAAACCCAAAATCCCTATCTCAAAAAATTAGCATATCATGAAAAGTTTCTCTAAACGAGCTATTAACATAATCATCTGAATCAACTAATTAACTCTAAACACCTGCAAAAGATTCCTGAGGCTTTTAAAAACTCCCAGCCTGGTTCATTACTCAAAACCGCAATCATGGGTAAGACTGCCGACCTGACTGCTGTCCAGAAGGCCATCATTGACACCCTGAAGCAAGAGGGTAAGACACAGAAAGACATTTCTGAACGAATAGGCTGTTCCCAGAGTGCTGTATCAAGGCACCTCAGTGGGAAGTCTGTGGGAAGGAAAAAGTGTGGCAGAAAACGCTGCACAACGAGAAGAGGTGACCGGGCCCTGAGGAAGATTGTGGAGAAGGACCGATTCCAGACCTTGGGGGACCTGCAGAAGCAGTGGACTGAGTCTGGAGTAGAAACATCCAGAGCCACCGTGTACAGGCGTGTGCAGGAAATGGGCTACAGGTTGCAAATTTTGCATGTCATTCGGAAGTCAAGGTGCCAGAGTCTGGAGGAAGACTGGGGAGAGGGAAATGCCAAAATGCCTGAAGTCCAGTGTCAAGTACCCACAGTCAGTGATGGTCTGGGGCGCCATGTCAGCTGCTGGTGTTGGTCCACTGTGTTTTATCAAGGGCAGGGTCAATGCAGCTAGCTATCAGGAGACTCTGGAGCACTTCATGCTTCCATCTGCTGAAAAGCTTTATGGAGATGAAGATTTCATTTTTCAGCACGACCTGGCACCTGCTCACACAAGAATCTGCAAAAGGATTCCCGACCAAGTATTGAGTGCAGAACTGAACATAATTAATTGAAGGTTGACTTTTTTTGTATTAAAAACACTTTTCTTTTATTGGTCGGATGAAATATGCTAATTTTTTGAGATGGGGATTTAGAGTTTTCATGAGCTGTATGCCACAATCATCAATATTAAAACAATAAAAGGCTTGAACTACTTCAGTTTGTGTGTAATGAATCTAAAATATATGAAAGTCTAATGTTTATCAGTACATTACAGAAAATAATGAACTTTATCACAATATGCTAATTTTTTGAGAAGGACCTGTATATAAATAAAAATTCAAACAAAAACTGTTTTACATAATGTAATTTTATTTAAACTGTGAATTGCTGATGTTTGCCGCATTTTTTTTTTTTACTTTGGCCATATTCGTTTGGATGCTTAGATGCTTTCAGATGATAAAAAGGTTTGACGTGTTTCCACCACTTGTTAAAACAGTGCACTTGCGTACCTTGTAAATCATGTTCGTCTCATTCGTATAACTTTTCTTATGCCCAAACCAATTCCACACCACAGACGGTGCACCTTTTTTCTTTACAATCTACATTTAGGCATTTGGCAGACGCTCTTATCCAGAGCGACTTACATTTTTTTTTTTTTTTTAAATCTCATTACACATCTGAGCAGTTGAGGGTTAAGGGTCTTGCTCAAGGGCCCAACAGTAGCACATTGGTGGTTGTGGGGTTTGAACCTGGGATCTTCCAAACCGTAGTCCAATGCCTTAACCACTGAGCTACCCCTGGCCCTATCTACCCAATCTACTCATTGTTGGTTTCGTCACATGTAAGTAAACTCACTGCTGCTGCACTCTCTTCTTCCAGTGTCGAAGTGTATGTGAAGCCAAACACATCAAAAGTGGGACGAAACCGCGGCACACGATTGAACCAAATTTCTGCACGGCCCAGTGGACAGCACAGCGCGACTATCTGAATAGCGCAGAGATGATCGGGTTTGTTCACGCAGCCCGGTGGATCGCGCAGCGCGGATTAACTTGAGCAGCGCTGCTCGAATCACAAACCTGCGCGACCCACTGTTTTTTAAAAAAAATAAATAAGTAAATAAATATTTATTCAAAATGTCAGAACTATTTTGAAATATCACTTTCTAAACCAATAAGACTTGATCTTGACAGATTTCATATTGTTTCCGCCTTTCCATGCCTGGTTTGTACGTGCGCATCCCAGCGGGGTAAAATGTAATTTGATGGCCGGTCTATTTCTGTCAGAGTCGCGCAGCGCTGCTCAAGTTGGTCCGTCGTTAAACCATTATTGTTGCACTATGGCTCCACTTTTCTCTCTGCCCCCAACTGATGTTATTTTAAATTTACTTGTATTAATGATCCATTTATTTGTGTGTGATTGTTTTGTTTTGAGCGTACGCTCTTCATTATCAATAAAGAAAAGCATGAATTAGAATAGGTCTTTTCCTATTATCTTCCACAAATTTCGTCCCGTTCATTGCACCCCACCTATCATGTCTGTATTCCCCACTAGGAATACAGACATCCCCACACTTTGAGAACCACTGGTATAAAGAGAGACTCTCTCTCCAATCAGAATTTCAATTGCTCTCTACATCAGAGACAATTGACTGTCTGGTACGAGCAAAAGCCACATATTATGAACAAGGAGTGAGCAGGCAAAATTCTCGCTAACCAAATTAAAGAGATGACGGCATCAAGAATGATAACAGAAATTAGGAACGAGACAGGACAAATTACATCATATCCAAAAGAAATTAATGAGATTTTTTAGAACTTTTACACCAAATTATATTCGTCAGAATCTGTTAATAATCCATCATGCATAGCCCAATTCTTTGATTCACTGAATTTTCCCTCTTTGAGCATGGAAAGCAGGGAGGTTTTGGAGCAATCGCTTACTATTGAGGAAATCAAACAAGCAATATACAACATGCAAAGTTCAAAATCCCCTGGTCCAGATGGCTTCACAACAGAATTTTATAAATGCTTTAGTGATCAAATATCACCACTGCTTCTTGAAGTCTTTAATGAATCCTTTGAGAGGGGATGTCTACCACCAACATTTTATCATCAAATATCAGTGTGCATTAGGCATGGTCTCATACAATTTAAGATCTTGCGTAGACTTCACATATCCAAACTAAAGCTCTCTAAAATGTTTCCCTCAGTGGATCCGCTCAACTGGAAACAAAAAAATCCACCATGCCATACAACCCTCATTAAAGATGTTCTGCTTCACCTACAGTTAGAAAAGATCAGATTCTCACTTTAAAAAAAGACTGAGAAATTTTATGCAGCATGGAAGCCTTTTATTAATTGGCGCTGATTATATCGACCAATTTCTCACAGTTTCCCCAAATGACAGGATGGACATCACCACCATCAACCTCACTGGAAAGAATAACACTATAACTACAGTACATATTCACAGGTATTTTATCATTTTCATCATATTGTGATTGTAGTTTGATGTCAAGAAATAAAATAAAAAGAAATAAAAAATGTGATAAACAGGACACAGTCACGTGCAACATTCAATCACTTTACTAACTGAAGGTCCACCATGTGATCATAGGACAGAATAGTGAGGGACATTTCTTAGATGGGTGCTAATAAACAAACAACCTCCCCCCACACACACACACTCGCTCTCTCAATCTGTCCCCCTAAGCTGTGCTTTACACAGAGCAAAACAAGCTCCGTTTCATATCCTACACACAGCGCTCGGCCAGTGCTCACACACCGAGCTCACTGACAGGACTCGCCTTCAGTTCGGACCAGAGTTCTTACACCGGTGCGACCTGGTTTTGTCCGGTTTTTACACACGACACGCACGAAATGCGCAGTCCGCCGGCTCGAGCTGCACGCGCGCCGCGCACTTTTATGGCTACTGCGCGAGACTGCGGCTGTCTAGCTGACCGTGTCGGGCCTCGGAAGAAAGAGGAAAGGCCTTTCTCACTAAACGTGTGCTTGAACTCTTGAGATCTGCCGTCAGGACTCGGATATTCGCAGAGAAATGTCCGGAGAAAACACACTCGCTATCGTGTGACGGAAGCGCAGGCATTCAGCGGCTGGCAGGTTGAGTCTACACCGTTCTCATGTGTGCTTTAAGATCAGAGGGGAGGTTCCAGTGTTTTACAGCGTGATCAGCATTACACTCGTTTATTCTACTTAACTTCCTGAGACATGGCAGAAGTGGCTCCCGCGCCCGCCGCTGCGCCGGCCAAAGCGCCCAAGAAGAAAGCAGCTTCGCGGCCAAAGAAAGCCGGTCCTAGCGTCGGCGAGCTGATCGTCAAAGCGGTTTCCGCGTCCAAGGAGAGGAATGGCATCTCTCTCGCTGCCCTGAAGAAAGCTCTGGCTGCCGGTGGATACGATGTGGAGAAGAACAATTCCCGCGTCAAGCTCGCCGTCAAGAGTCTTGTGGAAAAAGCGGTCTTAGTTCAGACAAAAGGCACCGGCGCGTCTGGCTCTTTCAAGCTGAACAAGAAGCGGACCGAAGCTAAGAAAACCGCGCCCAAAGCGAAGAAGCCGGCCGCCAAAAAGCCCGCGGCGGCGAAGAAGCCCAAGAAGGTAGCGGCCAAGAAACCCGCCTCCGCTGCCAAGAAGTCTCCTAAGAAAGCGAAGAAACCTGCCGCCGCCAAGAAAGCCACCAAGAGCCCCAAGAAGGCGAAAAAGCCGGTGAGCCCTAAAAAGGCAGCCAAGAGCCCCAAGAAGGCGAAGGCAGTTAAACCCAAGGCTGCCAAACCCAAAGCGTCCAAGGCGAAAAAGGCAGCTCCTAAGAAGAAGTAAACGTGTTAAGCTTATTTCTTTCATATTTCTCTCCTAAACGGCTCTTTTAAGAGCCACCCACCTTTTCGTTTAATGGGCAATAATCCACTTTTTTCTGTCAAACTAAATGCATAGAATAACCATGTTATTTAATATAAAATTTATAAACTTAACCATGATAAATTATCTTTTGGGTAAATCTGTTTTGGGACAATGCTAATTGTTAAAAGCGCTATACACATAAATTGAATTGAATACTATAAGATTCTAAGGAATCCTATGATTTTAAGATTTTGCTAAAGTATACACTTCAGTCTAGTAAAAGTATATTGAAATGCATGTAAACCATAAATATAAAGGGTTTTTAATAATGCGTGTAGAATCAAAGCATAAAAACATGTATTTCTGTTATCTTTTGCTGAGACGGGGGCGGGGTTGAAGAGAAGTCGGAATTCGACGGCGTGTTAGTGATTGGTTGGTTTGTTACAACGATTGTAGCCAATGAGGATGCAGCAGTTTAGACTATATTAGAGAGCACTAGTGACCGTCGCTTATATTTTCGGTTCCTTTTGAACACGTTAACGTAGTGAATCATGTCTGGAAGAGGTAAAACCGGCGGAAAAGCTCGTGCCAAGGCCAAGACTCGCTCATCCAGAGCCGGTCTGCAGTTCCCCGTGGGCCGCGTCCATAGGCTCCTCCGTAAAGGGAACTACGCTGAGCGCGTTGGTGCCGGCGCTCCGGTCTACTTGGCTGCCGTCCTGGAGTATCTGACTGCTGAGATCCTGGAGTTGGCCGGTAACGCCGCCCGCGACAACAAGAAGACCCGCATCATTCCCCGGCACCTGCAGCTCGCCGTGCGTAACGATGAGGAGCTGAACAAACTGCTCGGCGGAGTGACCATCGCTCAGGGTGGTGTCCTGCCCAACATCCAGGCTGTGCTTCTGCCCAAGAAGACCGAGAAGCCGGCCAAGACCAAGTAATTTCACTCACTGCTGCGTTCTCTAGTATCCAAAGGCTCTTTTAAGAGCCACCCATATTTACTTTAAAAGTGCTGTTTTTCCTCATGAGTTCAAACATTTATTGAACGTAATTGAAGGGGAATTATAAATATTTTGTAATAAGAGGTTATCTGACACAATTAGAATTGTTTGTTGGAGATCTATTCTATATAGTGTCAGTGATTCTGTTGTATCGGTTCAGTCAGTTGAAACGTCTAAGTTAATTATGTAGATGTTTTAACTTTGAGTTGAGCAGGAATATGATTAAGAATACCAGACCGGAATAATATTTTCAGAGTGGAACCATTGTTCTCCAGTCAGGGAAGAGTCAGGGTTTAATTGTGTGCGACACTGTACTTGCCCATGTGACAGTCGGGTTCGGCAGACAGTAATATTTTGAGCTACAGTGTTGTGCAGAAATGTTTTTCTGGAGGCTTTTATGGAATTAATACATACAAGATTTGATTAATTTTCTCTCTTCAATTTCTTCCGACCAATGAGGTATGTGGTGTTTTACTTTATGCTTAAAGTTAACCGCATGCTGGCGGACATTACACAAGAGGAATGTGATGGTCAGCAACGACAAAAAGCCTCATGGGGCTTTTAGAATAAGAAGAAAATATGCATGAAATTTGCTACCATGTTTTAACGTTGCATTATAAATGTGATAATTTTGAGATGTATATGTACAAAACAATGTATATCCTTGTAAATAACATTCAATAAACTTTGTTTTAAAACGCAAGCAGCGCGCTCAGTTTTGCATAAAGATAAGGGAGTTTCAAACCAAGTCGGTCATTCACATTCCATACAAACTTAAATAATTCTTTTGATTGTGTAAAGCTGTTTTGAGACAATGTCAATTGTTAAAAGCGCTATACAAATAAAAATGAATTGAATAGAAGAGCAGCCAATAAAAGAGGAGCCTCGTCACGTTAAGGGGTGACGTAACGCGTTGGAACCAATGACAGGCGGCGCTTTCAAGACGCCCAATCAGCGCAGCCGAGCGTTAGGCTGTAAATAAGCCGCGTTCTCTAGTGTCACTCATTCTGTTTTTCTCTGAAGAAACACACGCAGCTCGTAAACGATGGCAAGAACTAAGCAGACCGCGCGTAAATCCACCGGTGGTAAGGCGCCTAGGAAGCAACTCGCCACTAAAGCTGCCCGTAAGAGCGCTCCGGCTACCGGCGGCGTGAAGAAGCCTCACCGTTATCGGCCCGGCACTGTGGCTCTGAGGGAGATTCGCCGTTATCAGAAGTCTACCGAGCTGCTCATCCGTAAGCTGCCGTTTCAGCGCCTGGTGAGAGAAATCGCTCAGGACTTTAAAACCGACCTGCGCTTTCAGAGCTCAGCTGTCATGGCCCTGCAGGAGGCGAGCGAGGCTTATCTGGTCGGTCTGTTCGAAGACACCAACCTGTGCGCTATTCACGCCAAGAGAGTGACCATCATGCCCAAGGACATCCAGCTGGCCCGCCGTATTCGCGGAGAGCGCGCTTAAACATTAAACTCCGTCTAAACCTCACAAAGGCTCTTTTAAGAGCCACCTCATTGTTTCAGAAAAGTCGGCATGTTTCCATGTTTTTAATTGGGTTTGGTTTTTACACATTTTCGTACACAAACTGCATGCAGTTAAAAACTTACACAATAGATTATGTATCTATATAATGTTTGACAATTGAAAAGTTTAAGATGTTTTATAAAGTTTTATCACTTTATAGAAATCAGGTCTATAATAAGCGATTAGTCTCTAGTGTATGTTGATTTGGTGGTCTGATGTTACACATGGACTTTATTTAACGTATGTTTTCTTAAAAACAACATGAAAAGCAAATATGCATTTCATATCACACTTTTTGTTGTAAACCTTCTCAGTGAAATATAAGTCACTGCCGGGTTGATATTTTACTTTACAAATGCAGACTTGATTATTT